>JAECUM010006898.1:0-25000 GCA_016617855.1 Megalonaias nervosa
TGGCAACTAAAAAGAAGTGTCGATATTGTTTATGTATCATTGACCAGTTATCTTACATAATATACTGTTTAAATAAAACGAAATATAGGATGGGAACAACATTTTGATTAGTTGTCTATTATATTAAAATGTAAAGGAAAAACTGACAACTATCACCGTTAGGCGCAACCACGAATATATTTCAAATATAAGCATTTATGAGAACATTAACACAATGAAACTTTGTATGTATGTATGTATGTTTCATAACCATTGAATTGGGTTCAATGGATACTTTAATGTCTTGTTATTAATGTATTACTAATAATATATTTTAATCTGACAGATCACTGTTTCACGATGGAACAAGGACATATTTGGCTCAAGTGAAGAACGAGTTGTCTCTTGAACGAAACATCCGTTGTTAGATTTCTACAAAATAATTCTTTAAATGTACTCTTGTCTTTCAAAGGAAAGGAAAAGATTTTTTTCATATGCATCGGTACCACAAGACACCGATGACGGCATGATATGAAAGAAATAGTGTCCATACATTGTGGTATGACTTTCACAATTCATCTCTTTCAAAATTTCGAACAAAAATTTATTAAATTTTGGCTCGATTGAAACATCTTACTTTTACTCGATCGTCTAATGAGATATATATCATCACAGTGTCCTAAATAAACTGATATCTTAGTGTCACACTGTGGCCTAATTAGACAAATATATTACTATCTCTGTGGCCTAACTAGACAAATATATTACTATCAAGGTGACCTATTTAAGAAAGGGAGATAATTCAGATTTTTAATGCAGGAATTACTAGATTAGTTTAGTAGTAAATATGTACGTTTTTATATAATGAACAGCTGCCTTAGTTACATAAAGGGTTTGGTCTGATGAATACCATATATACTCGCTTATAAGTCGAGTCAAACTGTAAACAAAAAGATCTTGATCCGCGGTAGCGTTATGCGCCTGCAGGTCGGGGTCTGTATTGTCTGCTGATTAGTCCTAACAAACTGCACAGAACCGTATCTGCCGGCGAATTATCTCTTTGCTTTTACCATTAAAACTCTAAATAAAACAAAAATACATTTTATTTGCTTATGATAAAAGCAGTAGCAAAGCAAAAACGTCTGCAACCCCATCCCCCGGGCTAAACGTACCTATGGGGTCTTCATTTAATTAAAAAAAAAGCTGTTTGATGGGAATTTTAGGTCCCCACGGGGCCTGACTACCCGCCACCACCACCCCGCACTTACAAAGCTGCTTGTGCGGTTGCTACGCCACTGGATAAAGGCAGGGAAAATAATATTCTTATTTTATCACATTTTTCAGGAAATAGGCAGACTTTGCCAGTCCATCTCTTTGGAAATAGAAATGCGTTAAATCAGAAGCTCAATATAACAAACTGAGAATTCAGATCATGAAACAATCCAAAATGTTGCTAGTTATTTAGTTTTGATTTTTTGTCAAGAAAAGCCTTCATTTGGTTCATGTCATAAGTAATTCAACCATCAAGTGTTATTACAAACTGGTTCAGTAAAGTTATCCTCACTCAAGGTCACATGACATGCACTGTATCATAATTAATCGACCTAAAATGTTGGCTCATAGAGTAGGGTTTTTTTTTTATTTTTTATTTTTTATTTTTTTATTGTTTGTGTGTTTTTAGGATTTTAATGTTGTTTTATAATTGTCGTCATATCGGTACGATGTCTGCAGTGTGTCAGTTTATAGTGATATCTAGCACTGGGGCATCATGCCGCAGATGCAAAGCATCATATCCTACACAGTCACATTATCCTGACACCTAGCCGATCAGTCCTGTCACTAACCTCTTAATGCTGAGCGCTATGTGAGGCAGCAGCTAGTGCCATTTTTATACGTTTTTGGTCTGACTCGGCCCGGGTTCGAGCCCGCGACCTTCCGCATCCGACGCGAAAGCTCTTACCACTTAGGCCACTTGAGCGGTCAGGTTTTTTGTTAGTAATTTCAGACTGATTATAATGAGAACCCTGCTTCAAGAGGAAAGAGGGCTTCTTAATAAAGGACAAATCTAATAAAATGAAATCTACTGTGAAGTGAGGGAATTGGAATATTCGTTAAGAACACTCTGAAGTATTCAAGAAGTCAACTCCGAATGTCACCGTCAATCATTTGAATTAGATCAAGCATCTTACAGTACCCAGCCAATTGGATATATTCCAAAGACCCTTGAACATTTCAAGAAAAGTACCTCTTGAGCAAAAGCAATCAACTTAGGTCGAGTTACAGAAAATTCTTTCAGAGATATCCATATGCAGACATCAGTGTGATTAAGTCATCGTTCCTAGTTCGTCACCATACTGACAAATATTGCATGCTATTTGATCTACATATATTCTTCTATTCATAAGTGAATGTATTTATACATTGTTCAAATGAAAAATAAGGAATGGTTACTTGTGATTCTTTTTCACGTTATGAAATAAATCTCCACTTCTCTTCATTGTGCGTGCGACTTTATGTAATGAACGCTTGAGGGAGAGAACGACTGAATTCATCACATTCCATTTTTCAGATTATCTTATTGCGTTACTAATAAAACAGTGGAATTTATGTGTTGGTGCTTACAATCAGCAGCTAATGCTTCGTTCGTGAACAAAGTTTGATATTTGTTTCTGCGGCTACTAAGAATAATAAAAAGTATGTAATTAATAATTGGGTAGTTAGGTTTAACTGATAGTGTTACGTTTATGTATGACATTGACAGGGACTACTGCAATTTTAGGATGTAGATGGCTAGTATTGGAATGTAAATATACTATCTGACTTTCAAGATATCTGTATTGAAGCAGTTGATATGATGAGCGGGCCAATTGATTGTATTTTCAATGAAGTACAAAAGGCTATACTTTGTTTCTTAAAAATATATTACGTATCATTATATGAATCATTATGTTATTAAATGTGTTAAAATTAACATGGCTTTTATAAAGTTGGTACAAAGCAATTTGATATACCAACAGTATTGGTATAAATTGGTATATCAAACTGTGATCCGCCCATCGCACATTAATACGCATATTTAAAAATTGTTTCTACTCTATACCATCGATTCTATTAATCAATAACAAATTTTGTTTGCCTTGAATGAAAACTATACAACGAGTGATATTTCGAATTAGGTTTTGTACTAAAGACTGCTGGGTCCAACGCCTTTCTTGTTTTCATACAAAATGCATGACTATGGAATAAACAGATGATCGTTATTGAAATTTGGCGAACTAAAGAATTTTGAGCAAGTGGTACCCTAAATCCCCAGTCTCCCAAAGTGTACGCCTTAATTTTTACTGACCAGTCGGAAGTAACTGTTCCTAAAGTTCTCCCCAAATAATCATATCTTTCATCAGATTTCACCAGCCTAAAATATGCTGCAATTAGCTTCCCTTTGAAGATCAATTTTTTGACATAAAGTCCTCTTCCATCCGATACAGTCGGTAATTCTATGTACTCTGTGTCACTATACCGTTACGATAACTCGGTCAATTCTACTGAAGCTTAAACGTAGACCCTTTTATGTTTCAGAGATGAAATAAATGAAATATCAATGAACTTTCTCAAGACCTTTCGGGCTTGACTATGATAGCTTCAAAGCACAATTTATTCAACCTTAAGTTTCAATCAGTCTTCAAAATTCGCCACATTACAGTTATGTTCTGTTATTGTTGTTGTTGTTGCTCTATGGTTTAACGCCATTTTTCAGCACAAGATAGGCTATACACGGCGGCCAGTATAAATGGTGGAGGAAGAACCCGGGAAAGCCCGGAAAGAACCACCGACCCACGAGAAGCTACTGGCAAGCTTTCTCACTACCCACATTGGCCGAGCCCGAGACTTGAACCCAAGCAGACAGAGGTGAGACGGCAATGATCCGTAATTGTGAGCGCTTTAGACCACTGGGCCACTCGAGGCCCCCTCGTTATGTTCTGACTTTTTCATGAGAATACCACAGCTGCTAATACTTACACTGCTGTAAATCCCATGGACTGCTTCTACAACTACTACCGTATTAGTAATACAAATACTAATTTAGTGTATTATTCCAACAGCTGTAGCTCTGTATGTCGTTCTTAACATTTGTGTTGCAATGATGATACTATCCTTGTCTCTTAGCAAATATGCCCTTCTTTATAGTCCTCTTTGAATAGTCGAACGCAATGAATAGTCACTGTAACTTTGATGACTGTGTGCACACGTTAAAATTGCTAAATTCAAAATATCTCTTTCTCTATAAATATACAATAAAATATATTTTGGCAATGTACACATGGTGACAGCATGTCAGGATTTCTCTTTTTCTGATCTCTGCGGAAAAGGAGAACGTGAAATTTTCCAAGACTTTGACTGATTGTTTGTTAATCCAATATTCCTTTAATTTCAAGCTCAAAATACTATTCTGTTCCCGTAATGTTTGATTTAGTAAACAAAGCAGATAAGAGGTACTGACAAGATTCTACGAGCCAGAACACGGTCTATTAAGCTTGTTATTTATCGCGATGCAAAATGCTTATAGCATGTAGGGTACAATTAACAATGCTTCAAAATGCCTAGTTTTCTACATGTGTCATTAGCTATTAAGACGTGAAAACATCGTGTAAACTGACACTTGGTCGGCCAAAGTGTGATCCTTAACTCCCAGTTAGATACGGAAACGGAATCGCTTGGAATTTGTCAAGCATAGTGCACATTGAAGGTGTATCTATCTATCTATCTATCTAGAGCCAGCAAGGGATCACGTGTGTCAGGGATTGATTGAAATATCCGGGATATAATTTGCACTTACATAAATTTACATAAAACAACAGATGTCGTTATGGCTCGTCGATTTCTAGGTCAATAAAAATATTTTCAAGCATCCGCAACAAGTTGAAATAAACTAGTTGAAACATAATAAATTTAAAGGATTAATTCCTGTAGAAACAGCCATGTAAAGTTTTGCAAACACAATGGTTTTTGTGTTTTATTCGTTTGTCTTGTCTATGTTTTGTATTTGCCTTTGCACTGTTCGTTGTCAGTTTATTGCATTTATCTTAATCAATCCCTGACACACGTTATCCCATGCTGGATCTAGTGCACTTGAAATGACTGTTATTCGCCATATGATTTGTATTCTTTATATTATCAACCTCGTATGGCACGATCTATCTTTGGTGTGATCTAACACCCTTTCAGTTCTGTATTTTATGTTGTGTTAGTGTATACGTTCCAATTTTTTCCTTCTTGTACAGCCATGCACAAATGAAATTATCTATTTTTTTGCAGCCGACACATTTTCTTTAAAATAATTCTCTAAATTTGCTTAATAGCCTATAATTACTACTATGACAATGAAATATCCGGGATATAATTTGCGCCTACATAAATTTACATAAAACGACGGATGTCGTTATGGCTCGTCGATTTCTAGGTCAATAAAAATATTTTCAAGCATCCGCAACAAGTTGAAATAAACTAGTTGAAACATAATAAATTTAAAGGATTAATTCCTGTAGAAACAGCCATGTAAAGTTTTGCAAAGACTACGGTTTTTCTGTTTTTCTTGTTTATCTTGTCTATGTTTTGTATATGCCTTTGAAAAATTCTCATTAAGAGTCGAAAGCGCTCAGGCTAGTTAGATACTAGTTTTGCACTGATCGTTGTCAGTTTATTGTATATATATATATATATATATATATATATATATATATATATATAACCGAGCAATAAAGTTCATTGATACCACCCCAAAACATGTTTACCCTTGCAAATGCAGTACTGTTGTAAAAATCCAGGAAATGTATCATATTTATTATCAGCCGTAAATGGGCCGCGCAGTTTTACAACACATAATTGTGTCATACCGACGTTTGGTAGTGACCGGCACTTTTCTACGCATTTCATAAGATGATTCTGTGATCTTAAGACTTTGTACATTTGAAAATTCCCATCCAGCTATTTTTGTCTGCGCAATTGTTAACGGGGTACTTTTCACATCCTTTTCTATTTAGTGAATCTTACTTCGGGATTGTGTAATCAGTGCCAGGACTGAAACCTCACGTATGGAGGTCCATCCACCAATTATGGAGGTGTATACCTCACTTACCGAGGTCCAAAGAAACTTCTTTTAGATCTCATATTTCATATCGCATTATATCAACTTACACCCGAATCTACGGGCTATAAACATTTTATGAACTAGACGGCAACAGCTCTGTTCAATAACAAATCAGATCGATTTGTATTCATATGACTTATCTGTCTTAACAAGAATCCTGTTCATGGTCTGATTTTCAGACGTGGAGAAGGCAAACATCGCCTTCGTGTTTGAGGGAGAGGAAAGCAATTTCCAACGTGTTTGTTCAGGTATTAAGTCTGTCTCCTTTTGTGAAAGCACCTTGTATGTTTCCGCATATTTCGTCATTGTTAAGAGTCACAAAAACAATTCAATTCAATTCAATAGTGTATTATCATAAGCATTTGCATGCTTATAGAATACATATTACAAATATTGCGTGGTTATCAAATGATATTTGTACAACTGTAAACAATAGATCAGCACGATAAATGTCGAAGATGTAAACGAGAGGATGGAAAAATATGCACAATCTTTATTTTAAACGCTTCAGAAAATCTTCGCTAGTGAACGTATTATTTTCTCATTTCTAGCAGTTCACAATTCACTGTACTTGTGCATGAATGGTTTATTCCGGAAGTACTTTCGAATTAGGTTTATTCACAAGCTAGTATACACAGGGCATACTAAAATAAAATGGTATTCATTTTCAATACCATGGCTAACACAGAGCATGCACTGTCTTTCACTTTTATCGGTTCTATTGCGTCCATATGTCCCAGTTTTAATTCTCAGATTACGGTATGACACTCGGAGTTTGTCAAAGTTGATTAATGTTTATGGTTACGAAGGTATATGAAATAATCTTCGAATCCCAAGTCGGTTTTTATGTAGACAGTTTATTAGAACTAGTAATTTATTATTCCAGTCCTGATAGAAAGCATATATAATCCTTCGTTTAAAAATTGGAATAAACTTGGAGCAATCTACAGGATCAGGAAACATCCACACTTCACCAAAACTAAACCTGTTTAAAGTCCCTTTTATCAGTGTAAGCCAATTAATACTGTTATTTGATTCATTTTCAGCATATAACTGCCAGTATGCAGTGCTCAGTATATTATTTGCAGAATTTGTAATTCTAAACCAATATTTGACTATTTCAACCAGTCTTAAATATTTAACTGGGATTATTCCAAGTTAACCATATACTTCGAAGTCAGAAGTAGATATTTTTACATTTAGCATATATTTTTGGAAAACCTTCATTTTGTTCACGTTCAGCGGTGGCAGCTCGGTTAAAACCCTATATCTTTGATACGTAATTCGACACTTGATCAACATAAAAATAAAAACGTTTGAGATATTCATTATAATTTAAGTAACATTTTTTTTCTTCAAATTACAGATAAGCATATCCATTGCCTTTAATTAATTATCAGCCAATTTTTGTTTGAGTTTTAGAGAATTTTCCATTGCTCAAGAAACCAAGAGCAAGGCAATTAAAATTTTGCAGCACCTCATATAACTTCAGGCTATATTCCATGCTTCGTTTTGCCTCAATGGACCACCTTTTCTAAATACCATAACTTTAGTTTACCAAGATTAATATTTAGGTTCTATTTATTACAGTATTCTTCATCAATTAAAGTATCTCAAGAACACATTATGCTAAAAAAGGAATCAGCTTCGCAGTTTACAAGTCTCGGAATGCCAGTTCCTAATTAGAGTAGAAATAGCCATATCACGGTATATGCAGAGATACAATCTTAATCTGGTTTTCAACGTGGAATCGACATGGTAGGTTGAAACTAACCTACACGTGATATTTCTGAAACATTTCGAACTCTAAAGCACAAGCAATTAAGCATTGTTCATTGTGCTCGAGTCGTGCCATCTTGAGATGGCCAAGCAAGCCAGATTAAATGTCCTTCACAAAACTCCATTAAGGAATTGCAAACTGTTCCATGGTTTAATAGTAAATGTTGTAAAAAAAAAAGGGTTAAAATATTGGTAAAAGAATGAAATAACAGATGAATTAAAACCGTTTTCCAGGACCTCTGTACCAGCATTGCCACAAGCATAACGTTTTTTTTTTCCAAGAAGGCCATAGTGCATTTATTCGATGAACCGAAATAGGATGGGACAAAATATTCATTTCCATTGTTTTATTTTTATCTTATATTGTTTGCTTTTTGGGGACTCCAAGATCATAAATAACATGCTTTTAATCGCTCAAAATAAAGTCATCAAACTAACACACAACTGGCTTGCGAGGAAGAAAGAGAAAGTACGCAGATATACCGCAAAGTGTGTTTATACATTTATCTTTCTATGTGGGGTAAATTTATTACGATTGCCTCTGAATACTTTAATTTCTTTAATCTGTCAAGAAACCTTGCAAATGTATGTAACATGATTTGTTTCCTGCCCTTCAGCATGTTTATAATTTATCTAAGTACTGTCTTATATCGTATTCAATACCAGAAATGTCACTTGGAGGGTATCGCCACCTGCTTTGACTCACACGTGGTTCATGGTGCTTCTGTTTGATTGGCATGTATAATTAACTCTCCAGCACCTGCATCATATTGATAGGTTTTAATTATTTCTCAGTTTTCATTACGGTGTATGGCCGGCTATTTTGTTTCTTTATCACAGATACACTACTTGCGGAACAGACCTTTACAGCTGGAAGACGTACCAGATTTGCAAATATATACGAATAATCAAAAGAATTTTACCAACAGGTACCAATACTTCTTGAATGACTGAAAAGAGTTGGCACATTTTTGTCTTAGTCTTTTATTCCATATGTTTGTTGTTTCCTTTTCAGGTATCATTTTACAAACATTGAACCGCAAAGAAACGTTTAAATTCCCTTTTGCATCTGAACAATTTGCATTAAAGTGTAGATACAAATATTTATTACAGCTAAACAAAATGTTGGCATTTTTACATTATTTGTCTTCCCGTGATATAAAACATTTCAGCTGTTGTTGTTTTGTTTTTGTTTTTTTATTTGTGAATAAACAAGTATATTTTTAAAGAAAGTAAGACCAGCATTACTTTGCAGTAAATTTTCCACTGTTTATCCCCGAAAAATGCTATCTTTAGTTTTCATTTTCAAGCAACTCTGATCATTTTCTACTTTTGAAAAGAATTCCCACATTAATAGAGTCAGTAGATGTTGGATAAACAAGAGACTAGTTTTTAACGTTCAGCATTTTAAGTTTTTGTCACTCAGTGGATTTATTAATACCTCTTTAACCTCAACAAAACTGTAAGAAAAATCGATATGACTGTACTACACAATAATGCAATGCCTAAGCAGCTTGTAAACCTTTGAATCGAGTTTTACTTTCATGTCGATTCCTACCCAAATGCATTTTACGTCATCTGTTTCTACTAATACACAACTTGTTGTGTGAGAATTTGACTAATTACTGAAATTGTTTGGAAAATTCTGCAATCATATATTGTTTCCTTTATGAACCTCTCTTGTTTCGTATGTGGATCTATCTTGTTATATTAAATTTATTAACTATGCAGAAAACATTAGTACGTGCAGCACATCATATTGTGATGACAATGATAATGATAAAAGTGTTAATCAAAAAGAGTCTAACGTTTATGGGGACAAACGGGAATGGTAACATGTAAAATTTGTATCTACAATTCAACACACCACATATACTATCCATCGCGCCCTTTCTTGTGCCCAGTACCCCGTCATCTACTATCCAAAATCCCAACACTTTACTATTGAACACGCAATGTGTAGTGCCCAGTATCCAGTCATCAACTATCCAACACCCCACACTATACCATCAACATGCTCTGTAGTGATCAATACTCCATTATCTACAATCCAAACAGCACACAATATAGTATCAACACGCCGTGTTTAGTGACCAAGAATCCGTCTTCTACTATACTAAACACCATATATACTATCCAACAAACCGTGTATAATGACCAGTATCTCGTCATCTACTATCCAACACCCCACACAATACCACCAGGATGCTGTATGTAATGACCGATACCCCTATATATCCTACCCAGCACCATACAATACTATAAACACGCCGTGTGTATTGACCAATACCTAGCAATCTATCCTCCAACACCACAGTATACCAATATTAGCTTTGCGTAGTTACCAGCATCCCATCATCTACCATCCAACACCCAACATATTCTATCCAACATGCTTGTGTAGAGACCAATACCCAGTCATCTACCATCAACACGCCGTGTGTAGTGACCTGCTAACTAGTGAAAGAATTGAAAAACAAATTCATAAACTCGAACATTTAATATAAAATTTTCTCCATTTTCAATTTTTAATTTTAACTTTTGATTTTTCATTTTCAAATTACATTTTTTTCATTTTTATTTTCACTTCTAAATTTTGATTTGTCAGTTTTTATTTCCTAATTTTCATTTTCAATTTAGGATGGTAATGTTGCTTTAGATACAAAGTTTTGTTGTTCCATATACTAAAGACTGACAGAGACAAAGTAAAATTTTCTGTTTGAAATTAAAAATGGGAAAACTTCAGTAACATAGTCTTCTGTAGACATAAAACAGAATGGAGAGAAATGAAATTATTCATCGTACGTTTAGTGTTTGTTCTTACTAAAAGAGAATTTCTATCTCTGCAAAATTGCGAAAGGTACTAGTGCTTACACACACAATGCCTACAAACACACGCAGACATATAAAGCCCTTCCCACGGCCGCTTAGATCATTTGAAACGAGATACTACTCAAATGATTGCTAAATGAAATAGAAGCAAAATCTGAGATAGTGATTACGTATGTTTCATGGCATATTATGTGCAAACAGTACAATTGTTTTTGAATGTCCGAGGAACAATTGAACACAAGAAATTTGGCTCTCATTATACAATAAAACCATCAATTGGAAGATATGATCTAACAAGTTAAGAAAGAACTTCTTACTTTCCCGAGTAGAACGAGTAACCAAGAAAAAGGTCGACTTGAACGATATCGAAAGCATTCTCGATCGAAGATGTCGTAAATTGGGCAAATATCGACTTGAAGAGTTGAAAGTGCGGAAAAGGTATAGTCACCTAGTTTAGATTCTTGGATTGCCACTTCAGATGCCATCAATTATAGAACGAAGTAATCGTGCTATTCAAGATCAATAAAGTAATCTCCGAGGGGGTTTATGTGGAGAACATGTCCCTAATAATTAAATCATCTTTCCTAACAAATTTTTGTGGTGTAATGTGTCATCAGCACACTTGAGATTGCAATAAGGAGACAAACAATTGAGGACAATTTTACTCAACAGCAGTATTGGTTATCTTCCTTCCAGACCATCTTTTGAAACATTCGGATAGTAACAACAACAACACAACAACGGTAGCCTTGCTGTCAGCTTCAGCCACCATTCATCCAGTCAAAATAGCAGTCATCTTTAGGAACGTTTGCAAAATCATTCTCCTTCGACAATGACTGACTCTTCGGAAACAAGAAAGATTGTACAATTTTCTTTAACTTTACCGAGTGATAGTTCTATGGATGTGTTTCCCAACCACACGTTATGTTGTTTCACAGCCAAATTACCTTAAGCCAAACAATTGGATCAAGAAGTTCACTGGGAAGTAGCTTTGTTAGAGATCGTTTATTCCACTCAAGTGAAGAATGTGCTTAAAAAGCAAACTATTTTCATCGTCGAAATATTCAACGAACAAGTTCAAGAACACTCAGACATAAGGGATCCTCTCATTTACGAAGCCAACGCACACTCACCAGGAAATCCCGAACTGAGTATTTATTCTACAAAATTTCTTCAAAAGATTAAATTAATGCTCAACATCAGTCGAAATGATTTCAGCCGTTTTCAAAGATTACTTTTTGTAACGCATTGGAGAAAACTTGTCGAAGTGTACTGATCGAGTACCATAAAATTTCGCACCGTCCTAAATATTGTTCCGACGGTAAAGCGCTGTCCATAATTTTTTCTCCCAGTTTGGCTACTATTCATTGTACTCAAAAGACATTCACAACAATGATCCATTCTACAAGTATTTTCGCTTCCTAATTGAGTTCAATGAAGGTCGACACTTAATCTTTTTGTGTTCCGATGTCGTCGAGTACAAAGTCGTATGAAACACAGTTGTCCATTTGCTCAGAGTCATTCCTTTCAAAGTGTATTCTACCACACCTGCTTGCGATGAAGGAGGAAACACTTATCACTTTCACGTAGACTTTGTACACTATACAAATTTCTGTCAGTAAATCTTGTTTTGACAGTGTCAATATTAGTATAATAGGAGATCTTGGTCATAAAATGCTATTCTCTAAAGGAAGTTTTGATTAAAGAAGGATCACTGTGTTGATTCAAACAGGAAAAGACCGAAAGAGATGTGAAAAACTAGTCAGACCTCATAAACACACAGGAAACGAATAAAAAAGAACAACTGGCAGAGAACTGGGCGTTTGTGATTACTAACTGAAAAAGGAAAATGATGCACTTAGATTCTTGCAAATGTTCTAAGTCAGAACTCGATCAGTTTGGCACGCCACCAATGGTGATGACAATTCAAGAATCCCAATGAGTAGTATTACATCATGTGTCGTCTTTCATCACGTCAGTCCCTATAGAATCTAAATCAAAGGAAAAACTGCAGAGAACTTGCATTTAAAAGTCACAGCTTTTAAAGTGTACGACAGCGATTCAGAGGAAGATGACAGTGTGGATCCCGTAAACAATGTTATGTATTTATTGTTTAGCGAAGTGGATTTGTAATTGAATAACAAACTTGTCTGCAGCGGTATGCATACGTACCATTATCAAGCTTTAAAGGACATACGTAAAAGGAGCCAATAACTCAAATCTCGATGTTTCTGTGGGGTTGTTTTGTATGGAAATCTGACACATTGGATGTTTTCAATGACACAGCGTTTACAGTAGCTAACAGTCCTCACGAAGTTGGATTTAACGGATTAGAAGAAAATCAAACAAAGAAGCGGTTTAGAAATTATGCATGATTTGCATGTGGCCATGTGGTTGCAAGACTAGTAGTTGTTCAAAGAAATGGATATACGCTGCTGTTTGAATGCTTAGGTTCAATATTGCCTTCATTAACCGATGTTATCAATACTTCTCCTCCATCCAGGGATTTCCCATAATTTTTCAAAGTAGCCATTGTCAAGCCTCTGTTGAAGAAACCGACACTCGCCCCGAACGATTTAAATTAAAGAACTACTGAACTATTTCTAACCTCTCATGCATTTAAAAAATATTAGAAAAGGTCTTTTTAGCTGTGTAGTCTGCTTATCGAATTCGTTATAGTACTGAAACTGCCCTTCGGAGAATAGTTGACGAATTGTTCTCTGCTTTGGTTAGCGTAAAGATTACAATCCTCGCCCTCAGTGACTTGTTTGCGGCATTTGACACATTAAACCATGTTATATTACTACACCATCTCCAACGTATATTTGGTATTCACTATACAGCCTTACTATTGTTCAAGTCATATGTAGTCAACAGGACACAAATTGTGTCAGTAAATGGGAAACATTCAAGCCCAGCTGATCTATGTTTTGGTGTTAAACAAGGCTTTGTTCTCGGCCCGTTTCTCTTCATTCTGTGCACTAAGCTACTTTCAAGTGTCATAGATCGACATCCGGTGTCTCATCAATTGTACACTGATGACACGCAAATATGCAAATCTAGCTACCCATCTGAAGTTGAGGCTACCATCCAAGAGAGATGCGTTTCCGATGTGAAGTCATGGATGACATGTAACAATCTGCATGTGAATAATGATAAAACTGAAGCCATCCTGATCACAACGCAAAGACTTTTTCATTCATCATTCATATGCTTTACCTCAAACAATAAGTTTAGCAATGCAAACATTATATTTACAATCAGTACGAAATCTAGGTGCCACTCTCGACCTTACGCTCTCTTTACACCAACATGTAATGAACGTATCAAGATTGCATATCTGGAGTCGAGACGAATCGGCTCTATCCGCAATTTTCTTTCGGTTGATGCCACTAAATCACTTGTGTGTTCCTTAGTACTTTCAAGACTAGACTATAGTAATTCACACAAAGTTGAGACAATCCAGAGCAAACATTTTGGGAAATGTTAGTGCATTTGAAACAGGTGTCATAGAATTATGTTTTCCAGAATGGGTATTAATAAAGACGGTTTAGAGAGAATTATTCTGGCTTCAATAGGAGTGTTAAAACGTTTTGAAAAGAGCGATGAAAGTAAAAATAATCGGTTAACCTAAACGAAGAGTGTGAGTGTTCCCAGACGGAATTAAAAGTTTTAAGAAATTCCTCGTTCGCAATTAGTCAGTCTAAGTTCTGAGGGAAGCCAGAATTAGCTCCGACGAGAATTGATAAGTAATTTCTCTTTAAATAAATCGTCCAAGGAACCTGGGTCTGGACAAATTTGTGAGACCCAGAATCAGAGGAGTTACAGAGAGAATACACTGATGATAGGCAAGCGAGGGTTCAGGAAGGCACAAGGATATTGTTTCAATTGTATTCAATATGTTCATTGATGTAAGCTTGTAATTGTTTGCTGAATTATTCGTTTCAAATTCATTCTTCAATTTTCCTTCAGTATAGAATTTAATTGTTTCCATTCATTTTGTCTCAAATGTTATATTCTCTTGTATTATAAGTTCGGATTTAGTGACCTGGATGTAATATAGATCATGTTGTGCAGGAATCTCATGCATTACTCTAATGCATATTGTGAGAATTAATTTATTGGTCTTGAATGTCATAGGAATCATGGATCCTAAAGATTTCATGTATTTCTTCTGATACCAGTTGTGAGAAGTAAATTATCTGTCTTAAATGATATATATCACGTTTGCTGAGAATTGATTTTTCTATGTCTGGAAATGTATGTCCATAAATCACTAATTAGCAAAGTAATGTAGTAACGACAAGGAGTGAAGTCAATTAAAACGTTCGAGTAATTAAGTTGTGAATTCTTTTCAACCGAGAGTCGATGGTGTTAGCATTAGGAACTCATGTCGATTGACATCGTCATCTAGTCATTTACAGCACACAGGGGCGCAGTAATAGTTATCAAAGAGGTCAAATTATGACTTGCTTTTAGTTACGAAGGTGATGAGTGGCTAGAAAAGACATTAATATTATGATAATAGGGTAAGTATATATCAGGTGGCTAACTAACCATATTAGCTTAATTCTGTCGAATGCGATAAGACCAAATCTGACGTAACAAGAGTGAGAATATTGTTTGATCCTAGGAGAATATAAAACCTGGCTAGTATTTAGATTAGGTATTATATTTAGTTTTGGATAATAAAAACAGTTCCATACTGTACTGCACAGCGGAAAAGAGCGCAGTCTACAACCAAGACGGTTGATAACCTAATAGCTAGAGGGAGAGAGATAAGGAAACTAAAAATACGGCAACGCCGACCAATCACCAACAGCAATTTTGGAAAAGACCGGAAGCAATTAGGTGATGCTAATATGACGGCAAATTGAGTTCAGTCAGTGATTCGATTATATGACGAAGTTTGTTTTCTCATTGTAACATAACGGCTAATTGAGTTTCTCATTAATTTTGTAACTATATCTAAGAGAAAGTGAATCATTCAAATGTCATGTTCATTTTGTTTATTTGATATGTTAAATTGTTATATTTAAATACGGGGCTTATGTTGCTGTATTATATATCTCTGCTCATATCTCTTATTCTATAAATTAATTTCATATTTTATTTTATCGTTTACTCGATGTTGAAAATAACATTTCCTAGATAATGATAACCAAATCATCATAAGGAGTGGGAGATTACAAATACGCCCCCACCCCCTCTGACAGTTTGCTTCCTTAATTATTGTCAGTATGTTTGTTTTGTAATTTCATTGTGTTTATCTTTTTGTAATCTTGTTGGTTGTATATGTTTTTATGTGTTATCTAATATAGTCAAGCGCTTAGAACTTCTAAACTTAAGGTTAGACGCTGTATTATTATTATTATTATTATTATTATTATTATTATTATTATTACGACTGAGACTGAATCGTTATAGTACCGTGTTGCATTTGATGGCAAATGCTAACGAATTAAAAACCATCATCGAAGAAGCTAAACTTACGTACGCCATGTGGAAGTCTTTCCTAAAGTGGGAAACGGCATCATACAAGGGCCAAAAGAGTGGCAGCCAAGTATCCATTACGAGAAGTGGAAGTGACAACCTTCTCCGTTTCTTCATGACTCCGGCCAAGGATTGAAGATCATGTTTTCCAAGGACATCTACCCAAAAGCTAGTTAACTGGCATCGTCAATTAAGCGGTCTTGAACTCAATGAAAATCCTTTCGAGTTATAACACTTCAACTTGTACAAGATAAAAGTCACTCGAGATGGCCAGACATTGTGTACCATTTCAACTTAACTTTGACTCAAAAATTTATTTGAGATCTTACTTAACACCGTTTGAAGCCACAGGACAAATAGTTACCAACAAAAACCACTATATTTCATAAGACGATTTTGCAGGAGGATATGTTTTGATGTCCCTGCAGACCAAGGCAGTGACGAGGGACATTTCTATACTATAAAGTCACGCCAACTTTGTGTGAAACTTCAGTTTGAAGTAGTTCTGGCAAACACAGTGTGCGTAATATGGTAGGCAGAATTTGACAATACTTTTGAAATCAGCAGTTTAAGAAAAATTCTCCTAGATTATTAGAAAATAAATGATGGAACTTGAAGAGCCTGTGCAGATAGACGATGAAGACGTTATGGATCAAGTACAAGAAGACAAAAATACAGTCATTGTGTAAATATATCAAGAACATTAACAACATTAAAACTCCTATTTTGTTCATGCCCTATCTGAAAGGTTGACTAACCTAATCTTTAGAAACGATGATTAAATAGAAATATGGTTTTGTGAACATTATGAATATACCTATCCTCTTTAGCACAGAAACGTAACACGTATAGGTGGCAAATGATACTGCATTAGATCATTGGAAGTCTAGTCTGACTCCACAACAATATCATCTTTGCAAATACATTCCTGTTAAATAGTTATTTCATATTTGTCAATAAAGAGGAAGGGAGCGACATGCCCCATTCCTCTCTCTTTTCATGTTGATTTTCAGACAGAGGGGCTGATTAAAATATTAATGTAGGATAAAAATTGCGTTGGCTTTTATAATAGAATTATATATTTTTGGAATGCTCTTTTACGTTCTCCCTCTCGATCTGTAAATTTTTTTCTAAGAGACATGTTCACCATTACGTCTGCGCGTAAGTGGAGGTTTCATTAATTAGTAAGAGTGTAATTATGAGTTGGTTCCTTGATTAAAGATGTTGTTTTGGATGGAAAATAACTAGGTATTGGTCACAAAACACAGCATGTTGATGATATAGTGTGTGGTGTTGGATAATTGATGACGGGGTATTGAGCACATACTACGTTTTGGTTAGTATATGAGATACATTGGACAGTAGATAACGTGGAATTGGTCACTACTCAGGGCGTGATGGATAATATATGTGGTTTGTTGAATGGTAAGTAAACATTTTAACATTACTATTAGTGTTTGTCGTCATAAACTTTCAATCATTGTTCCATTAACAATTTTAACACTATCATTCTTGTTTGTCCCCATAAACTTATCAACCCTTTCTCACTATAAACGTTTGTCGCCATAAACAGTTTTGCCACTATAATGTCATTCCCATGTTAAATCAATTGACAAGTTTAACATAGAATATCCCACAAGCCCCGATAAAATGAGGTCAGCCACTTCTGACAATGTTACAATGTAACCCACCCTCACGTTAAAGCTATGGACAATTTAACATAGGATATTCTGTACGTCCCTGTAAAATGAGGCTAACTACTTCTAAAAATGTTGACATTTACCTCCAATGTTGAACATAGGATTTCCCGTGCTTATCCCAAGTGACCGGCGGTACGTACCATGGTACTTTTTTATTATACCTGTAGTTCTGTAGTAAGAAACGTTAGCAAATTCCTTTGTAATCTTGTTACGAATTTATTGTTATTAACAACATGCTTTCATATTTCATGACAAAAGAATTTGTAAAATATTATGTATGTCAAAAAATTGTGTTAAATGCATGTATTCCTTTCTAAGATTCCTAATCACCTTAAGATTTTTCGGAGAGCAATTGTTTAATGTTTTGAATTTCATATAAAGTCCACTAAATCCCTTTTTTTTATTTGTTGAGTACGTGTGTTTTATATTTACTAGTCATCTGTGTGTTGGCATCCCAAAGTTTCTGCTTCTGAAATAAATATGGTAAAGCTTTACTAAATCTGGCTCACTGAGAACGAAAATGATGCTTAAAATTAATGATTGGCTCTAGTTTTAAAGATATGATACTGGGTCAGTATATACGACCCTTGACTTGGGAATGGCAGAGGATAAGTTAGTTATAAAGGGAAGGTATCTATTTAAACCAGAAATGACTAAAATACATCTTTTACTGGATCTATGAATAAATCTATGATTGGGATTCGACAGTACTTGCATTTTAGGCAAATCAATGAATGATTCAATCTGATACTGGTATTGAGTCATACATGATATGAATTGCATTATATTATTCCTTTAAGTCACGGATGATGCAGTCATAACTAAGCTTACTTCACTCTGCTGAACAAATTGCCATATATCAGCTCCAGAAATCATACAGTGTCATGCTCTTTTATTTGTTAGTGTTTGATTTTGCGCAGGGACATATTTTTGTTTAGCCAAAGTGAGCAAAGATTCCTCGTACTTGTGTGACCAATGCAGATAACGTCTGCTATGTTTGTGGTGAAGTGACTTTTGCATCACAAAAGCGCAGTATAACCACTGTGGTTAAGAAAAATTGGAGATCAGGACAAGAGGTGGGCCCCACACATATGCTGCAACACTTGTGCAACAAATCATCGCCAGTGGTTGAACAGGAAAAGGAAATATATGCCTTTTGCAGTGCCAATGATGTGGAGAGAGCCAACAGATCATATCAGCAATTATTACTTCTGCTTGGTGCCTCCAGTTGGAAAAGGTGTGTCAAAGAAGAAAAAGTGGACTGTGCATTATCCAAACATTCCATCAGCTATACGCCCAGTACCCCACGGATAAGGACTGCCGGTTCCTGATGCACCAGAATCGTTCTCACTTGAAGCAGAAGAGAAAAAGGATAAAACTTCTAGTCCTGAACCATCAATGTCACATGACCCATATTTTCTCCCATTCCCCTCCTCTGAATCACACCTCATAACACAGGGTGAACTGAATGACCTTGTCAGGAATTTGGAACTATTAGAGAGTAAGGCAGAGCTGTTGTGCTCCAGACTACAGCAGTAGAATCTCGTGGCAGGTGATGTTAGGTTTTCTATGTTTCGTGACCGTCAAAAGGATCTTGTCCCATTCTTCTTCATGGAAGGTGATCTTGTAGCCTGCAACAACTTCGATGGTGTGATGACAGCTCTCAACATCGTTCATGATCGAGATGAGTGGAGACTGTTCCTTGGTTCATCGAAAACGAGTCTTTAATCTGTTTTGCTGCATAATTGCAATGTTTTGCCATCAATTCCAGCTGGCCAAGCAGTTCATATGAAGAGCACCTATGAAAACATGAAACAACTTTTGAGGTGCATAAACTATGACCAATATCAGTGGCAGCTTTGTTGAGATTTGAAGGTTCTTGCTCTATTGCTTGGTCTGCAGACTGGATACACAAAGTACTACTGTTTTCTCTGCGAATGGGATAGTCATGCGAGAGATTCCCACTACATCAAGAGAGACTGGCCACTCCGACAGTCATTGGAGGCTAGGAGGAAAAGTGTTCAGCATCCACCATTTGTTGAATCAAGGAAGATTTAGTTACCACCCTTGCACATCAAGCTGGGTCTGATGAAGAACTTTGTCAAGGCCATGGACAAAACACAGCTTTCAAGTATCTCCATGGAAAATTTACAAGGTTAAGTGACGCTAAGATAAAGGAAGGCGTCTTTGTTGGTCCTCAGATTCGTGAACTTCGAGACGATGCATTTGACCTTGCACTGAGTGGCAAGGAACAGACGGCATGGAAAGCCTTCCAGCTAGTGGCAGCAACAGTTCTCGGAAACAAAAGGCAGACAACTACAGGGAACCGGTTGAAAACCTCATCAAGGCATACAAAAGTCTTGGTTGCAACATGTCACTAAAGATACATTTTTTGCACTCTCATCTTGATTTTTTCCACCGGAGCAGTGAGCGACGAGCACGGAAAGCGATTTCACCAGGACACTGCAACAATGGAGAAACGCTCTCAGGGCAAATGGAGCCCATCGTGAGCTATTTTATTTTTTTATTCCAAGATGATTTTTTTTTTCAAATAATATACTGCATATGTTATGGTGTCATTTTGCTATAAATCAGAACAAGTTATTTTGTCAGGCCTCTGACCCAGAACAGAGAAGTGTTGATCCCTAATATAATTGCGGAATATTGTGGTACGTATCATGCTATGTTCAGATGTACAGAAACTTTTTCATGATACTCAACTCAAATTTGTATCAAACATTCGATCAAGTCATATGGACCAAAGAAAGCCATGACATACAAAAGGATAAACAGCGGTTAGGCGCATCAAGTAAAATTTGTTGCAAAGTTGTAGTCATGAATTCAACATCGCAGAAAACTGCCATTCCTGACCTAGCTTATAGTCTTGTAAAACAACGGTTTGAAAGAAAAGGAGAACATCCAATAAAGGAATAAATAACTGAATGAAAGGAATATTAACTAGTATGGTTGTATTTCGATAGTCCAAAGCTTCTGTATTACCAGGAAACGGTTTACTGTTTCGAAGGTTCGTTGATTCGATGGTTATCAATCCGATTGCTCAATAGTCAGAATGTGCGTTAGTCTGGACGAATAAAACATATTTGAAATATTGAATGTTCGAAGCTATGAACCCATTCTCAAAAGCATTTAGGCCAAACACCCTTTGGATTTGTGAACCCTTTTTTCAAATTTTGTTGTAAAAATGACTATTCGAACCTGTGAACCTTTGAACCTCTTCCTTTCAAGTTACGAACTCTTAAATCAATGAACCATAGGACTATTGACCAGTACATTCTTGAAAGTTTCTCTTAAATGTTCGAAAAATATAGCCGTTGTACAACAATAGGTCGGACTTGTGCACCTTCTGACAAAAGAACCTCTGGACATCGAACAGTTACCAAATGAAGTACTTAAAATAAACAAAATATAAACGATGGCAAAGAAAACATAAACATTGCGAACACAATTAAACGAATCGAGATGAGTAATATTAATTACATGGTGTTCTAGCAGCGTGGATGGGGATTTTGAAATTTTTGTTCCACTTCACCTTGAGCCGAAGGTACATTACCCGACATTGTACATGTATTGCAAATATATTACGATTCAGAGGAGTGAATGGGATAATTTGACTGAATATTACCTCTTCGGAAGTCATAACTTTTCTATAACTGGTGATAAAGAATGGCACGTCATGGACAGTTCTGTGGCAAAACAATCCGTAAAAGAGATAGCTAGTCGACAAAATAAATCTCTCCATTTTGCTTTTCCATAAAAAAACGAATATAGATGAGAGGATGGGGTCTTAATTTTCTTGTTTATTCCTCTTGTTTTAATGTTCAAGAGTCAAATGCTTCATTTATGACGGATTTTAAGTAATTTGTGTACCATTGCCTCGTTTCAGTCTAGAATGCATTTATGTTTGCATAAACTTTCTAAAGTTACTGTGAAATTTGCCAAAGTATTTAACCAATGAAGCGCGATATTATTGTACATGAAACAGAGATCTTTCTGTATAATTTGTGATGGAGACTCTTAAGGTCTCTGAACTTGGCATATAAACTGGGATTATTAACTTTGGAATTGCTACATTTCTTCGAAACACATTATCATATATGTATGTTACAAAACAAACTAGATGCGTTTCATCATTTCATCATTGCCTCTGATCTGATAAAGATAGTGATATACATGGCAGCTGCATCTCTGTAATGCAAATGTTTATCCATTGGTTAATTACCTATTAAGCGTGAAATAATGTTGTGTCATTTAAAGTATTTGCCAAAAAGGCTAATAAGGCAAATACTCTCTCATCTACTATGTTAAGTTTATATATATATATATATATATATATATATATATATATATATATATATATATATATATATATATATATATATATATATATATATATATTCACTGAAAACACTTAAGAAAAGACTGCCTCTCTTCGAGTAAGAATAGTGTGCATACCATCATACATTTTTCATTTCTAAGAAGCTTGCCTGTTTTAAGCAAAACATGTTAGTGGCGAAAATGTGACCTAAATACATAATTTGATTTTGGCTGGCTGTGGTTTGGTCTGTTTTGGAGCTCTTATATAGAGCGTTAACATGTTACGTTTATATGTGTGTCTGTGCCATTAAACCCTAATCCAGTTTGTATATCAGCTTGATCATTGCTCTTTTGGAGCATCACGTCAAAGTGAATAAGCTTGACCCACACCAATATGATCTTTTATTCTCATGTACAACATCCCATTACATGTTCTATTAAAAATATGTTCATGTTTCCCTGGTACTGCAATTTCTTTCTTTTCTTCTTCTTTTCGATAGTAATTAATTTTGAGCAATGTTTTTATTACTTTTAACTCCAACCGGTTAAGTATTAAAAGGAGAAATTTTGTACATGTAGATCCAACATACCAGTTTCAGTAGTGATAACTTATAGACAGAAGATGACCTGACCAAATTTTTAGTATTGATCTATCTAGTTTTACATTTCTTATCACTCCATAGTTGCCAGATTTGGGTGTTTTCACTAAAAGCTTGAGAAAATATATCAT
Source organism: Megalonaias nervosa (assembly GCA_016617855.1). Lineage (NCBI taxonomy): Eukaryota > Metazoa > Mollusca > Bivalvia > Unionida > Unionidae > Megalonaias > Megalonaias nervosa. The sequence continues at coordinate 22,994 of JAECUM010006898.1, forward strand.
GTTCTGTTTGCAGACAACTGTTGTATAATGGGGCCATTAGAGTTCAAAGTATCAGCGATTCAGTAGTTATCAATAATAGATGAGCCTCAAAGCCATCCTTTTCAATCAATAATATATTATCATGTAACCTCCTTTAATTAGAGCACTTTATGGACTACCATAATCTATTCGAATATACGGTGCCCATCTCCATTGCAATTAGCCGTTAGGTAGTAAAGATGTTGATAATGATCTATTCAATTATGCAGTGCCCGTCTCCACTCCAATCATCCGTTACGCAGTAAATATGTTGATCATGATCTACGGGTTCAATTCATGAAGCGACTATCCTGTAGTTAATACTGTCATGAAATGTCAGGGTTTCTTAGGTGTGAAATAGATTCCATCTGGGAGGTAAACACCTTAAATTGATATATCTATTTCAGGCAATGCACTGTACATAGGGATGGACGAGTAAGGAAATTTTGCCGGCTACCGCGTCCGGGTACTGCAAAACCTGGTCGGGCGGGATACCCGTTAGGGATAGATGGGGAGTGCAACTATGCCGGGTGCGACTGGGAACTACCCGCCCGGGTCTGGTATTTCCGTTTTGTGATAAACCCGGATGAAATAAAATCATGATGGCAAACATTTAATGAAGTATTGTTACGGATATCTGTATTATATATTAATTTATAATATAGTTTTATTTAAGTTATTTGGGTTAATGACAATATTATTATGATTAGTAACTATAACACTATAGAACGCACTTTAAAGCAGAGGTCACGTCGCATGTGTACTGTACATGTATAATTCATTGTGAAAATTCAATTGATAGTCAGGATCGAGTTGCCAAGGTCATGTCAACAACTATTTCGGTCAAGCACTCTATGCAAAAATTGAAATGGAGGTATTGTCAACATAGCGTGATTACAGGGAGTACATTCGTACTAAAGATCTGTCACGACTATCCTAGTCACTGATTGGATAATAATGATAAATAAAAATGTGTTGTTGACGACCAAAGCGTTTGCAAGGGAAAAATTATTTAGTGATTCATATTTCGTTGATCCAATGCGTACATACTGGCTGTTTAGAGGAATTAAATATGTAGCGTCTAATTCTACAGTTGTATTCAGCTTTTATAAGAGTGGTGAAAATACGGTAAATTTATTTTAAAATGTGTTTGTTCAAATTGCAATGCAGGAAACATCCATTTTAAACAGTCAGTATCTCGTTGAATTATATAGTGAAATTATGCAAGGACTTGGATATTGAATAATTCAGTTGGATTATATGAAACATTCAAGGGCTTCACTGATATTCTACTTTCATGGAATTTACCTTGAAGTAAAACCGTTTGGATAACAGAACTGTTTCTTCAGTGGTATGGCACATAAGCACATTAGAACCTCCATTCGGAACACCTTTGGATAGTTTCCGGATCACTGTGAAATTGATAGTATATTTAGGATAATATTCTAGGAATTCATACACTGAAAGTTATTTTTAATTCTTTCACTTTATTTGATTTTATATTTTAGGGAAATAAATTTATATTTTGGAAAATTGAATACTGAATGCTTGTTTCAGAAAATTGTTAATATAGTGTCATAAATTCTTGTTAACAAATTTGGCGTGATGCATAATAAACTTTAATTAAAGCTTTTTTTCACAAAAACAATTTTTGCTAACGAGAACTGTGAAGAAAACTAATTTGATTATTTTCTTTCAAAACTATACTTCGAGACAAATGCCTCAAGTACAAATGAATAAAAAAAGCATTTTTGTTGTTTAAAATTATTTATCCTCATTAAAAGAAAGACGATCGATTAGTTTCAAAGAAAGTTAAAATAACAAGATACAAGATACAAACGCCTGTGATCAAAGCACACCTTAACCTTCTTTGTGACACACTTGTTGCATGTTTTCGAAAAGATTTTAAACAAAGTCCCTCGTTTCATTTTCCAGACGATTCATAACTTTTCATTATGACTACAGCTTTGTTATTTAGACATATTCCTC
>JAECUM010006898.1:30000-91073 GCA_016617855.1 Megalonaias nervosa
CGAGGTGCTATTGCTCAGATCAAATCTAGCGAAGCCGTTTTGGCTTCTCTCCCTTAGTGTAAAGAAATGTAACCACAAATAGGGTACCAGACTGGACTAATCAATCATGTGACAAGATCGCTGCCTTTAAAAAACACATGGCATTTTGTTTAAATGCAGAAAAGTTGTTTTATCAGTCTTGTAGTTGGTAACACTGATGATTACAACCGGACGTAATTGTCAAGATCATAACAGGGTCAGCATAGTCTAAAAATAGATTTTTGCAGACACAGACACAGAGAAATTAGCCTCAAACAAAACAGGGTACCAGACAAAGACCGAAAAATCACGTGACAACACTTTCTTTTACGAGGAAGGCATTTCGTCCGCTCTGAAAAAGTTTCGTCTGCATAATTAAATCACATACAGTTAGCAACATCCGAATAAATCATTACAAAACATTATCATGTCATCACGTAAATGGAGACGATTATTTTAGAAAAAAAGTCGGTTAATCTACTCGATGACATAGGGTGAGGTGGGGAGGGGGACCTTGCTGAACGATTTTAGGTACAAAAGACTCGAATAAAACAATTTTATGTTGAAAAGACTCGAATAAATAACATAGTAACTGATAGGGAGGTTATTCAGCAGCAGTGGGAAAATGGAGCAAATGGAAAGAGAATTATGTATGTACCAAGATTTAAATGACATTTTTTAATGGTTTTGCAATGTGCATGACAACAACACCCGCTCGCATATCACGCTTACGCCAAGAATAAGAACTGTTAATGCATATTCAGTTGAAATAAGTCTATTATTATAACAAGAAGAACCTTTTAATAATTAATGTTACTTTTAAACGAAGATATTAAATGCTTTGAAGAATGTAGCTTTCTTATTGCGACATATACTTCTCACAAAAAATTTATTCCCCCTCTGGAAAGGCCACCCATCTTATAAGGCCACTTTCCCAGTGCAGAAGGGGTGGCCGTATAAGAGGGGGACTATATTGAATTGGCACTCATCGATTTCCTCACGGATGAGAAGTGTCACTATTACTTGCAATTAAATCAATGCATCAATATTTTACTAACAGAATTTAAAAAATGACTTTCTACAATAACAGCTGTTTCACACAAGCTTAGTGTTGTTTTTGTGTGTGTGTGTGTGTTTTTAATTTTTTTTAATAAAAGGAATCTTGTTTGAATGTGAATTTGAATAAAGAAGTAGTCTGGTTCCTTGATAAGTATGCTCCTTGCGTTGCATTCCGCTATCATAGATAGCAAAGCAGGGAGCATATGGATCAGGGAACCTGACTACTCAACAACAGTATAAAGCAGTAATGTAATACAGAATGTTTTTGCATTCACACGACTGCACCTTATTGAAAATTATTCCCAAAGTGACTTTAAAATGAGTATTCAGCCATTAAACACCAGTTCACAACCCACCCACCCCATCACTGTTTTCTCTATGTCCAACAAGGATGGCATCATTTCATATTGTTATGGAGGTCCCTCGATAACTTCTGCCATCGCTTATAGTGCAGTTGATGTTTTTGGACCCTGTTGTGCATGAGTTGTCATGGGAAAGGTGTATAAAGCAGTGCAATCTTCGTGACAAAATGCTGAAAATTCTTAATTTTTGCATTACTTTGCCCACATAGATAAAATCTTGCAAGAAATTGTAAATTTTTGGGGAATGGTGATTTTCATGATCGTTGATTCCTATAAGCAACACTGCAATGAGATGCTTGACTGTCCTTTGTACCATCTACAGAAGAAAAGAGCAATGATATGTAGCAGACAATGAGTAACCAGTCTACTTGAACAATTGGATCACTGAGCACTTTGATAGACTAGATGTATACATACATGCTTAGGACAAGCATGCAAATAATCCATACAGCAACTGCAACCTGTGAAAATTCCATTAAGAACTCAATAAAATGAACACAAGATTACTTCAATGGCCACTTTAGGAAAAGATGTAGTGGCACCATCACATTGCATCTAGGTATCCCCCCCCCCCCAAAGCAGAAATCAACAATTAATGCATTGGAAAGTAAACATAATCACAAAGTTGCTAAAGTACTGAAGGATGAGGTGACAGAGTAATCAACAAAACATAATTATGATTTGATTTTGCTATCGTTATTGTAACCATCATCGTTATAATGCTGAAATAAAATGCCTGTAATGAAAAGGAGCAACCATTTAAATTTCTGATCACTCTTTTTTTAATTAAAAAATACGACCCTCAAAATACCTTGAGAAAAAGTTCTCTTGGTCTGATTTGTAAATAATCTAAACCAATCATATTTAGTTAGAATTTTTTTTTTATCTTGAGATAAAGGAAGAAATCAATATTTTGTCTTAACATTAAATAGTATGTCCCTAACTATGGGTACTCTTGGTCAAAATTGAGTGTACGCATATTCCTTTGTGGAGATTAATAACATATGGAAATTAAACAGAACAATATAAATATAATGTCATTCTTTTCAACTTAAGAGTTTGGCTTGTGATTTAGAAAGCGTTGTATTGAGATTTGTCAATTTTGTTTTGTAAGCTATCTGGCAATTTGAAATCTATTGACTGGCTTCATGGGTTAAAGTTGAGGAGGCAGGATTTCAAGGAGATTCATTTTATTCCTCAAATGGAGCTGGCATCAGACAAGAAATCTCTGAGTTTAACTGGAATGTGGACACGCAATTTCATTGTCAATTTTCAAATAATCATCAGCAAATTTATTTAAACCCCATTTTCATGTCTGCTGCAGATGATAACATGATGCAAATTGTCCACTGACTTGATATCTGCTCACACAGATATAACCTTCCTTTTCCACACACTTCTTTTTGCTCTTCATCGGAGATATACTTCAAATTAAAAACTGAACACATTCCAGTCATCTGTATGTTTATTATGAACATGCTCCTGTTACATACGATCACTGTACCATTGTGTACATTGTAATGGATAGGCTCATCTTCTCTAGCGAGACTTTCCAGATTGTACCTCTGGCAGAGACCCGGATATAAAAATGTGACGTAGTAGCCAACTTTTCCTAAAGCATCCATTGGTGACTGAATAAACTGATTTTTCTCCCAATATTTAATCAAAATTTGCATAATTCAAGGAACAACCTTATTCTTTCTCCCAGTACTTGCAGTACTTCAAGCATTCCATGGTCCTAATTAAAAATGATCGTGCTGACAATATTTATACATGGAATATTGGCTTATTTTATCAAAATCTGAGAAGAGATCATTTTTTTTTTTTGTTTTGTTGGAACTTTATTCTTTTCATACAAGACCATTGGCTCAAGGAAAAAATTATACAGTGAAGAAGATATTTATCCCACATACATTAAAAATAACATGACCTTTAAAAGTGTTATAGAACAATTTGATACACCAGCACTGTTGATATATCAAGTCCGCCCATGGTGCATTAATATACATTATAAACATTGTTTCAGCGTAGGCTATCGGTTCTATACTTTCATGATCAATGATGAATTATCACTATTTAATCATTAATGATATAAAGAAGATAAAAAGTAAAATATTAGTAATCCCTGTTTTCTAAATGAATTAAACATAGTACACAATTTCATCAAAATCCTTTGTTTTCCCTTCTCTCTCTCTCTCTCTCTCTCTCTCTCTCTCTCTCTCTCATATGCATGAGGGACAAAATAAGCAGAAATCTGTAGAGTGACAAAGAGAAGGAATTTGGGCTGACCACTATGGTGGCCTAAGTGGTTATAGCATCTGCCTCCGATGTGAGAGGTCATGGGTTTGAGTCCAGGCTGAGTCATACCAAAGACTGATAACAATAACTAGCAGCTGCCTTGCGTGGCACCCAGCAACAAGAGGTTAGTGTTAGGACTGGTCAGCCTGGAATCAAGATAATATGACTGGGTGGGACATCATGCTACATGTCTGCAGCATGATGCCCCAGTGAAAGACATCACTATAAACTGTCACACTATATAGGACACATGGTACTAATGGTATGGAAAAATGGGAACCAACCTAGAAATGGGTGAACATTTAATAGAGGATATATGGGTTTGGCTGGCCAGGATTGGTTAATAATGTAAGTTATGTTTTAGGAAAAAGAATCTTTTGAGAGCTTGTCCTAGTTGTAAGTGAAAAAAAAAAGAGACATTGTTTTATTGATGGAATTCCAATCCTTTAACAGTCTTGAGTTTGGAACACTCATTACTAAAATTAGCACCAGACTCTTTGGTGCGGAATTGAAAGCACATGTTTCAAACACATGCAGGTCCAGAAATTGCCGCGGCTCATATCCTTTCCTCTACACAGAAGCTGACATCCAGGTTTCATCTATACTGATAAATATAGGTTTGATCATGGGCACTCAGAAATTTTAAGTTATTGAATTTTTAATATCATGGTGTTTGCATAGGTTTACTGTGGGAACTGAATTAGTACCGTGTCCTGCAAACACAATAGTGATATAATAATAATAATAATAATAATAATAAAGACTTTATTTAGAGAAGGTAATTCAGTTACAGAACTAATCTACCTTGAGGCTTTCTATCCATTATGTACAATATATACAGTATATACAACATGATGTGAAGAATCTGGCTTGACACTAAATAATTAAGTGATTTTAAAAGTCAAAGTATCAAGCCTGGAACACATACACAGGCATCTTTGAATACATAACATAAATATATATAAAATATAAAATATCATCCTGCATTGAAATGACTGGAGAATTGTTAAAGCTACATTAAAAATCCAAATCACACACACACAGAAATCGGGCTTGATGAATCCCTTGAAACTGAGATTACACCAAGTAACCTAAAGGAACCTGGGTTTTCTTAATGGTACGTGTACACTTTCCTTGATATGTATGTACAGTGTTCACAATACCAATGATACAAAGATGCAGATGTCTGTCTCGACAATATGGTAAATTTCCTGGTTACGAGGCACACACATACTGTAATCTGTTTAATGATGTTTTCCTCTTTATTTTAAAACCTATAATAAGGTTCTAAAAACTGATTATTTTTAAATATTAAAATATCCAAAAGCCACTCTCCCCCATCTGGCGCATTCTCACTATGTAGGTTGGTCAGGCAACAGACATTTCAACCAATAGAGGAACATAGAACCCCCAAAAATTACCTTATGGTAAATCTCCCTAAATCCCCACACCACCTCTCTCTCTCTCTCTCTCTCTCTCTCTCTGGATCATTGTATCAAGATTGTGTCAGCATCATAGAAACTAATGTAGGTTGGGTGTGAGAACATGTCAATAGCAAGTAAAGTTTTTTGGGTTTCAGGAAGGATTTGACAGATCTAGGTAAACATGTCAGCATTATGACATATCTGGATAACTGGGTCATATTCCTGCTGTTTCAGCACCATTTAGTTATGGTATGATCTGGGGGAAGGAAGCTGTCATTCATCTAGTAATGGTTAGCCAATCATATTCTGTATGTGGGGAAAGGGTGTGGGATTATGATGTCTGTATATATATATATATAGATACAAGGTATAGTGAGAAAGAGAAAGCAGAAAGAAAGCAGGGAAAGTGGAAAGAATAAAGGACAGCAGAGAAAAGATGTAGTTGGAAATAAGAAACAGACAGATGTACAAGATGGGGAGTTAGGAGAAAGGATACATAATGGACATTGTGGAGTGAGTGATAGATATTCTGAGTGGACAAATATATTGAGAAACAATGTAGATAAACATTAGTGTAGAATTTGGAGAGGTGGACAGAACTAGTGCGTATATTGGAATATAACAGTAGATTACAATATGACTTACTGTTTTAATTAGTATACCACTGGTCCCGGCCACCGCAAAGTCAACAGAAAGATCCAGCAGGTCAGACAGACCGCATCTAACAGGTCAGACTACAATATTATCATAAAGTGGCTAACATGACCAGTATCTCATGCTTCACTGCCTTTGTTTCAGTCTCAAACACCATTTATACCAGAATTTTCAAAATAGGTGACTGTGAGCATTCTTATTTATACCTCATCTGTAAAACAAAGCTCATTGTGACCTACATTTAACATTTTACTAGCTTGTGTTAACTCTTAAAGTACTATGTAGTTTTATAGCACAAGACCCCTAAGTGTTGAATTTTTTTCAGAAAAGAAATGAAACTTGCACCCTATTTTTTAAATTTATTGAATTTTACAATTACTGTGCTTAATAGATACATTATTTGAAAAATTATTGTTGAAGTCAGAACTTTATTATAAATAGCAAGTCCATATGAAACATTATCATATTTGCACTCATAGGTGCAAATAATAGTAATTAGAAATTATCTTTGTATTTTTATTTCATTTTTAATTAAAAAGTTTAATCATGTCAAAATAAATATTCTTCTTTAGTGGCTCATCCATATGTGTGTGTGTGTGTGTGTGTGTGTGTGTGTGTCTGTTGCAACTATATTATCCAGGTAGTGGAAATCACAGATGTAAAGTAAATAAAATTTAATGAACATCCAGTCAAGTTTACACCCCTAAAGTCTAATAATTATTAACATTAAGCTTTTTAGTTTTTCTTGTTATTTATTCTAATGTATGTCTAACATCAAATGTCCACTCAGGAACTTACAAAGACAGTCACCAATTAAGTTCACTACCTGTACTTGCTTAGAATATTAAGAAATATATACCAGTTCATTTTTTGGGCCTGAAATATGGGATTGATATCACAGATTCAGCTGCTGAGTAAAAATCAAAATCCAAAGCCATAAGCAATGCAAGAAGTGTTTCAGTTTGTCAGTTGTAACAGGCTTCCATTTCCTCATGCAGCTGATGTCAGTATAGATTGCAGCCATTACTCACTGGTCTGCATGAAGGTTCATTTTATCTATGATCAGATGTTATAAATCCTCATAAAAAAATAGAAATATAGATAATATAGGCTTGGTGTTCTCCATTTATACATTTAATTTTGAAATATCACTGAATAAATGGTCAACCCGCATGCCATCTGTTTTTGTCATCCAGTATGCACACAGGATTCATATTCAGCATCATTTTTCAGCTCCAGATTTCTAAATGGTCTTTCTAGTAAGACCTTCCCAGCTCCAACAGTGTGATAACATTTCAGAACTTCAAAAAATCGTTGACATCATCGCTATCATCAGGCAGTATTTGCCAACTGAAGTCATCTAAAGATGAGCCATGTTGAGAGTCAGACAGTTGGGTTTATTTTAGGTAGTGATTATTTTATTATGTGCTTTTGTAGAACTTCCTTGATGAATGCCAGGTTATTATTACAACAGAATGCTTGCCCAATGTACCAGTCAATTTGGGTAGTTTAATAATCATTCATGTCATGCCAAAGTATTCAAATGTAAGTAGTGTCCTACCTGAAAAATAACATTTCTTGCTACAAGCACATCTTGACTTATACTGGGGAAACAGCTTGTGTTGTGATGAGCAGTAAGGTAAAGTTTTTGCATTTAGCTCATGACCACATTTGTGTTTTATCTGTTGTATAATAATGCTATACCAAGAATCATAGAACATGACAAGATGATATATCTTGATGAGTACTATACACCCTTATTGTAAATGTAGGTCATTATGATCCCATATTTCATCATTCATTATCTTTGGTTCAATATGTTGTTTTTACTGTTCTTGCTGTAATCAAGGTGATTGTATAAATCTCTCGTAGTACTACACCTATACCAAACAAATGGTCACAGTTACTTATATTTCACATTTGACTTGCTTAGGTAGAGTTGTTGCTTTTGAGCTCATGCCCACACAGGTTTTTTGGTATGTTCTTTAATACTACCGGTATCCTTTATAGAAGATGCATTTCAGTGAGCAGTATTCCCTCATTTCAGAAGCAGGTCAGTATGAAACATACTTTATGCTTCACTGACTTGTGTTAAATTTTCTGTTTGATCTCCATTTCTAAGGCACTTTTCATACTAGAATCAGAATACTATCGATAATATGCATTGCTCTTACAAAAAAATAGACTCTCAGAATTATATTTTGCTTTATATTGGCTTTAATTAAGTTCCTACCCTTAGTTCATGACCTCATAAGTGTTCTGCATGTTATATGCATACTATTCCTAGAATTATGAAACTTGGTGATTGAATGCATCTTAAAAAGTTTGAAATCCGCTTTGCCAATAGAGTTCACAGTTTTATGGTTACTGGTTACTGAATTTCTTCAAATGTTGTCTTAAATATTCATTTTTTGGGTGCTCTGTATGTTTCAGTTACAAAACTTGATAATTGGATGCATCTCTGTTACTCCTATACCCTTAAAGCAACGAAGGTCACTGTGGCCTATTTTTTATGGTTGACCAACCCAAGTTAAGTATTTGTGCTTATGATCACATTGATTCAGCCATGCTAGACCTATATCTGTATCCTAGCCTACTCCAAGGCTTTTTCTGACCAGTGTAGTTGAAAGTGGTAACAAATCTTTATTCAGTGGTAGTGTCCATATTAATGACTGTACATTGTATACTGTGACATGTTACTACAGTAGGTTAACTGTGTATTGTACAGTAAAATGAGTATAATGATTAGGTAAGTAGATTTCATGTTGATGCTTTTCAGGTGATGCCTTGTCTGTAGTGGTTAATTAAGGTAATTAGTGATGTATGAACTATGTACTGCTGATTGTCAGTATAGAGTGTGTCAAAGTCTAGTAGTAAGGGAAAACCAGGTTTCTGGCTCAAAGACCCTATTTCATACTAGGGACCAGGTGATAGCCAGTGATAGAATATTTATTTTCACAATCCGAGGCTTCTATCATTGATTTTAGGTCAGAGACCTCATTTTATGCAACAGACCTGGTGATGACCAATGATGGAACATTTATTTTTATATTTCGAGGCTTCTTGGGGATGGGCTTTTAGCTCCCACCCACCCCCATTCAAAACAATGACCAGGATTCTGGCTGTATTATTGTTACCAAATGAGCCTAGGAGATGCTTACATTACAGGAATCCCATTATAGATTTTAGCTAAGTAGGCCGGATTCCAAGGCACAACTAGCTCAAAGTTAGGTCATATTATTTCTAAAGTTTCATACACTAAGGTTAGGTTGGATTATTTATAAAGTTTAGGTAAAATTTCATTTGTCAGATTATTTCTAAAGTTTAGACCTCATTGCCGTTCATAAGTGTTTCAACTGTGGGTATTAGAAATATTTCATCATCGCGATAATAGAGACTGAACTTTATTTTACCACTTACACAACGACGACATTCGAATAAATCTTTTATTTGTAGTTTGTTAAGAGGATACTTTTTATGAATGAAATATACTTTAGATCGATCAAGATCAATGGTAAGTTTAGTATACTTTTCTTGACTTGTCGGATCACGAAAGTTATTAAATCCCTTTGATAATTCACACCTTAATTTTTTGAGATAATTGAAATATTCGCTGTTATCAGATTTGATGAGTGAAAGTTTTAGCTTGTCATGATTACTAAAACATATTCCCGATATTTCATTGTTAATTTCAACTGTCAACTGTTTTCCGTCTATCGTTAGATATTTGATTTTGCTATTGATGCTATTTGTCACTGTCAAATTTTCAAACATTATTTCTAAAGTTTAGATAAAATTTCATATCCTAGTTATCAAATATAATGTCAAGTATAAATCTGTCCTCGTGACGGTACCCAAGTACAAACGTATCTACTCCGTTTTCGCAATGACGTTTGTCATCAAATTTACTTAAACCGCGTTTGATAATAAGATCTGTTTCAAGTTTATGATGATTTGTTCGAATAGCCATTTCTCTTATATAACTAACGCTGCCATCAAACGCATACTTGTAATCATCAAATCCCATAAACTTTATAACAAATTCGTGAGGCAAACCTTTTGCTTTTTTTGTTATTTTATTATTGTCTAACAACACGGCGTACATTTTGCTATGCAATCCAATAAAATATTTGATGATGCTCGAGTTCATCATGTCCTTAAATTTACCAGTGACCTTTTTATTTGTATCATTGTAAAATTTACTATCACAAGGGTAATCGGAGAGATCAAACAGATGGCGGTTATTAAAGATATCCTGGTAGACGTCCTCACATTTCATTTCATAAATGAGTGAGTCAGTATCGGTAAACAATAATCAACTTGACGGCCACTGCTTTTTGACAAATTTGTAATGAAACTCATACATGAGCCACTTTGACAAATCTAACACAGAAGCTCCAACATAAATTGGCTTATTTAGTTTTAGATTTGTTTTCGTTGCTGTATTGAGACAAGATTTTCATTAAACATTTTCATACTGACAAAATCATCATCAGACACAAGTTTGTTTCGGCGGTTAATATCATTAACTAGTTCGTTTTCTAATATTTTCCATGGTCTTACCAAAGACTGAGTTGTTCATAAGTTTAAAGAAGTTTTTCTCGAAATCACTAGAGCTCTCCTAGAAGTATTTGAGCTAATATAACCTCTCATCCACGGCGACTGATTAAATTTTAGCACACAATGACAAAATCATCGTCCGACACAAGTTTGTTTCGGTGGTGGATATCATTAACTAGTTCGATGTTTACTCGTTTTCTAATCTTTTCCATCGTTTTACCAAAGACGGAGTTGTTCATAAGTTTAAAGAAGTTCTTCTCGAATTCAGTTTTCGCTAGAGCTCTCCTAGAAGTGTTTGAGCTAATATATCCTCTCATCCACGGCGACTGATTAAATTTTAGCACACGATGAACTTTCCTCAACACAAGACCAGCGTCTATTGCTTGTTTTAAAACTCTGTAATGCAAAACATAATTTCTCTTGTCGAGTAAATTTGGGACTAGTTTTTTTACCTTAGAATCTTGTTTTGGTGATGCTATTGCTTGTTGTTCTTGAGACAATAAACTATAGTCTATCATTGATTCCGCACAAAATGGATAATCGTTATGTAAATCGTGTAACGAAACAGGATAGTTGAGATCAACTTCAACAAAATAGGAGACATCATCAGATACCCTTTTCTCCGTGTCTGCCAGAAATTGGTCAGTTGTAATCCAACAAAATCCACCCAATGGCATTGATTTGCTCATTGAACTATCGTAAAGGTTGTTGCAATCTAGATAAATTATGTAATTTGATGAAAGATCAGTGTCGTACTCACTCATATATTTGTTGTTTGCTTTTGAACACTTTTTTGTTATCACCCTAATACCACCTCTAATACCTTTCTCAATAAAGTTAAACAGGTCAATGTCTGTTAGTAACACTAACTTTACTTTACTAAACTTTAGCAGAGCATCCTAAGATAACCCATGAGCAGAGTAATACCAACAAGGATCAAGTCCGTAATTGTTATAATTCACTTTCCTAAAGCTTTCAAATAAGTCCGCAAGTACATCAGTTTTCAAGTACAAATCATGATAATCGCCAAACATCTTGCAATTGAATTCTTTCCAAATATCTTGTGCGTACTTATACTCGTTATCAGTTATATTTTCATTTTTTAGTTGCAAATAAAATTTGTCTCTGTCAGGTAAAGAAATTTCATCAAATTTGCTCCAATCGTCGAGATACTCGTATGGAAATGCTCCTTTTTTTTTGTCAGTAGATTAAATATGCCTCCAAAACAATTTTGCAGGTTATAAAACTCGCTACAACATTTAACTAGCTCATCCAATGATGCTGCCATAAATTGTAGGCTATCAATAAAACGCAACTTACCCAGCGTAACCGACATATACTTTTCAAAATTATTTGGAATGCACTTGATCACATTATTGAGTTTTAAACGAGACTTTGTTTCATCATTACCAAAAGCTGCTACTATAATATGACTGTCATATCCTCTGAAATTATGAAAAACAACTGGAATAAAATCTGGAGCGTGAAAATTTAAATTACACTTATCATGAGCTGCCCCATGTTATTGTCCTGTTAGATGACAATGATCACATACTTTTTTATCAGCATCAAAAGCTTTTTCACAAATGTGACAAAATTCCACTTGTTCGTGATCAGATTTCTGCTGGGTTGTTAATTCTGTCATTGGAACAATTCTTTTTAAACGTTTAAGTATATCATCAACTTCGTCAATCAACTGATTGAGAAGCCAAACAGCCGGATTCTTACCACGATATAATTTAATCGGCTTTGATAAACTTGGATCACTACTACATACTACCTTATACGCTACCCCACATGGAATATGATTTCAAATTTTTCTCGTACTTGATTGATTAGGATTATTTTCTGCACCAAGCACAGGCTTTAGCAGACATTCAAAGTCGACGTATAACACGAAAGGAATGTTTAGTTTGTGATTATGACTGACAAATTATAACAAATTATTATCTTTAGACGGCATTGTTATTCGTTGCACATCATTACAATGCTGCAGATGCCTCTGTAATTTTTTATTATCAGAGCAACCATGCAAACAGCGATAATAGAAATACTTTTTATTTTTGTCTTTGTTACACTGTCTACCAATGAGTCCATTAAAGTTTTTGATCGTAATGATTTTTATAAAACAGCAAGTTTATTGTCAATTTTGAGGCTTTCTCTGAAATATATCTTGGATAAACGTTTTCACGCTCATCAAGACCAAATACATTAACTGAAATATTATCATTTTGCTTTTCAAACTTTGGTATTTGATTTTCTGCAACGGGAAAGTCAATACCAGTAAAATTCAATCTCGACACATAAGCAAGATACTTGTCAACGCGATCAGTATTTTTTTCTACTGGAAACATCGTAGAAAGAATAGCCCACTGAAAACGTTTTCGATCAAAGTTTTTTACGTTTATACAACATTTCTTATTTTTATTTTTTGTGGTAAGTCAACATACCCAGCACTATTAGTGCCGCTACCGCGTAATATGTTATATTTCATTGTGTGAAATAAAATTTCAGAAATCATTTCAAACTTCCAGCCCGAACCTAGTTCAGTAAATTCTTCTATCTTTTTCCAGATTTCCTGGTGTATTTCTTTGGCCAGTAATAGCAAATTAGTTCCAATCAAAACACGCCTCGATTTTGCGTTAATGTAAGGGTCTGCAATTTCCTTGTCAGTCGATTCATCTGTTACAAGCAGCTTTGAAAATATAACGTGATACTGTACCAGTATTTTTAAGCCATTGTGTTTTTCAAGTTCACGTTTTACAGTTGGTTCTAACAAATGATAAAGATCAGTTGCAGTAAAATTTACAAGTATGGTACAATTTCTTCATCAAATCGATAGCTGTTGTCAAATCCAGCAAAAGCGGTCACTATTTGTGTAGGTTTCCACATAAGACTTTTTGGCCATTTCACGTAACTTCAACATTGTTATATAATGTAATATTATATCTCTAATTGAATGTTCGGTCGATAACTCACTGCATGCCAGTTGAATAATCAATTAGAGATATAAAATTGCTTATAGTATAATGACATTGAATTTCGCAACCGAACAAGAATACTATTACGTTCACCCTATTTTCAACATGTACGCAGGAAATATGTTAGGGTCAGTGGTTAACGTGAGATATCATAAACTGATTGGCAAAGCAACACCAGCTGGCTATATGATCAGCTTAAGCGGAGATAATACTGAACGAGTTGAGATGTTTAAGAAAGACTTTATTTACACGTTATGCTGTGATGAAATTCCAAAAGGAAAATGTGTATATCATGTTAACGGCGTGGCTACTGATGACAATATTGAAAACTTATGTTTACAAAGTGAATTTCAACCTTACCCTGTGTTTGATTTGTACGAGGTCTCTGACAAAGGAATTATTCGACATAGAAGAACTAAAAAAGTATTAGGTAATTTGCAAAATAGTGGTTATCTTAAAGTAAATGTTCGAGGAACACTAACTGATCAAGTTAGTTATTTAAACCACCGTTTTGTTTATGAAACTTTCAACGGCACTATTTCAGCTGGTTTAGTTATTGATCACATCAACAAAATTAAAACGGATAATCATCTAGAAAATTTAGATATGGTTACATCTCAAGAAAATAGTAGACGTGGAAATGCTGGTGGTGCTAGATCTGCTAGACCAGTAATTTCAGTAAATACTGAAACAGATGAGGAATTAAAATTTCCTTCAATCTCAGCTGCTGCCAGGCACCTTAAAATTAACAGCAAATCAATGAAAGATGTAGCAGATGGCAAAACTAAATCATCTACATCAATGTCAACCTTTGATAGAATCGTCTTTAGATACGATGATTAATTATATTTTCTAACTCACTTTTGGTAAGACAGTTGTGAGCAAACATTAGAACATTGTCTTTGTTAAATTTTAGTGTAATAAGTGCATTGTCATTAAGTTTATTTATTTTTTTTTTTTCTGCCGCTGTTAGAAGTATTTTATTAGAATCACCTTGCATTATAATAACATTAGCAGAAGTATTATAACCCGACAAACATTTTCGCACTGCCTCAGCTAGTTCTCCATAATTTAATATAGTAACCCTCTGATGATACTTTATCTCAGACGACCTTGTCATCGACGACTTTGTTGTCCGTGATTGCATCTTATTTTTATAAATTAGATAAAAATATATTATATCATGAATCTGATGAAACGACTTGCTGATATCTACGCCTGCGATTGCATCACAGTGTGATAAGGTCGCCAGAGATGTGATCTCTGGAGATGAAATCTCCCACAATACAATTGCGGATGACAAAGTTGCCAGAGATTTAATCTCCAACGACAAAGTCGTCGATGACAAAGTTGTTGAAGATAAATGTGAGTCTTATACCAAGGACATTTTATTTAACAACGACGACAAACAAGACGAGATTGTAGATGTAGTTGATAAAAAAAATTACAGCAGACCGACAACTGGACGATATAATGTTAAGTATCATATTGCCAAAAAAATAATAAAATTTAATTTTACTGTTGCCGAGCAACAAGTGTTTTGGCAACTTATAAAACCTTTCCTTAACACGAAAATAGCTGGCCAACAAAAGAGCATAAAATTCGATTTCATATTTGCTAAGATATTTAACCTAATGACGATCTCTGATGATCACAGACAATATCTAATATCGTTATGTAAGCTTGTAAAATGTAAATCTGTCAAACATAAGTACGAGGAAATCGACCGAGTTGTTATCCAACTATTAAATTTATCGCTATATCCTCTCCACTTGACGAGACTTTTGTTGCCACACTTCCTGATAACTTTTTTGATAACATATACATCTTGTTCAGTTTTCTGTAGTTCTTGCTCGTAAAAACTACCAATTATAGGTTCCCCTGCTAGATCCTTTAACGCATAAGTCACTGGTATCGTAAGTAAAACTTTATCAGTAACAATCACTTCTTCACTCCAGTTTGGAGTAAATCCTTTTTCGAACACCTTTTTTGTCAGAGAAATTCGAACTCTATCACCGACCTTAAATTTGTGTCTGTGGTACATGTTTTCATTTGCTAATATCAGATTTTTAATTGCGTCGTTTGGTGACATGGAAAGGGTTCGATGTTTTGTGTTATTATATTTGTCAACTATCTGCGGAAGATCATCAATATATCTGTTTGTGTTTTTGGCTGTCAAATGCGTATGAATAAGTTTGTTCAGTGTGCAATTAAATCTTTCAACAGTAGCGCTTTTTCCTTCGTTTCCTGTAACATATTTTCTTATGTTATTTTGCTCCAAAAACTGCTCAGATTTTTTATTAAAAAACTCTGCTCCATGATCAGTCCAAATTTTATTTGGTTTTCTTTCTGTGCTTGTTATTATTTGCGTCAGCGCATTAGTCATTGATGTCCGTTTTATTTGAAACTGGTATACTAAACGCGTACTTACTAAAAACATCTATAACATTAAAAAGACACTTCTTTGGAGCGCCATCAGTGCCAAGATTAAATTGAGCAAGATTTGAGACATCTATTAAATCTATTGCCCAGATATCATCTACAGCATTTGCAACGACGCTATGTCATGGAAACTTTTTTTTTAGGTTTGTGTAATTGAGACGCAAGCATCTTCACTGCCAGATCATCATACAATTCTCTTTTGCCAAGCCCAGACTGTCCGAGTCCGAACTTGTATTTAGTCCCAATTATCCCCTGCACAAGCTTTCGATCAATACATTCTCATATAATTGCCGGTTTCATGTCACGCTGCTGGTCCAACATGACTTTATCACAGTCTGATTTTGAGTTCTCTACACGAAGATTAGCAGTACGTTCTATATCTCTGTAGCAAATGTCATGCATCATCACTGTTGCATCAACCTGATTGTAAGGTTCTTGTCCAGGTAGCGGATTATCGTTTTTTTTCTAGTTGCTTGTCGAGTGGATTATAAGGCCCAGTGAATTTGTGTAATGGCAATGTCCACCCCGATTTTGGTTTTGGTAATTTTCCAATAAACTTATGGATGTCAATTCCGCTGCCAATTACTTCTCGGCGATTGCATGACTGACAGTAAGTAATAAGTTTATCTTGTTCTATGCAAAGATCTCTATCACATTCACAATTACATTTCATTTTATTTTATTTTATTAATCACCACACAAAATTGCAACGATGGAGTCGTTGGGCACAAAATATTTGTAATATAAGATTTGAAAATTTTTTGTGAAAAATGCTGTTTTCTGCCAAATTTTGACGTTTTCTGGCCAATTTTACCTGTTTTGGAGGGTAAAATGGTTGAAAAAAAATCAGAGTAAACCAGTCCGATTTCTCATTTTTTACGGGTCAAACCTCGAGGGGGTTAACAGGAATTTAACATAGGAAAATTGAAAAATCGATTTTTTGTTGGTTTTTGGTTGATTTTTTGCTTAAAATCTCTGAAAAATTGTGGAAAATTGTGCAAAAAACGAGTCTAAAACCAGCAAAAAATTGATTTTTTAAAATTCCTATGTTAAATTCCCATTAACCCCCTCGAGGTTTGACCCGTAAAAAATGAGATATCAGACCAATAGGTATTTACCTTCATCAGTTAATCATCTACTAATATAACTTTGTCACATGCTCCAGCCCCAGTTACTGATTTCAGAAACATACTTTTTTTTCTCCCACAAACAGCACAAACACTTTTAACATTATTCTATTATTTTTTGTTTTTTTCCGTTGTCTCATCACTATTCTCTGTTTTAGTTTTATATTTGAGGCAGTATGTTGACATTATATCAAGGAGTTTATACAAAATTAATTGCAATATCATCATTAGTGTAAGAAGGTTGCTTGTCAGACTGTAAAATAAACTTTAAAAAATCAGGGGACTGGGACATCTGCCGGATAAACATTATACAATAATAACCACAAGCGGTTGTCCCAACTGGCTGTAGTTGATCAGACGAATAACATATTTTTTCAAATTTCAAAAAAATATATTTTTTTATAAGATCGCTTGGAGGAAGTCCGAACGAATCAAAATAATTGTTATCGTAAATAGCTACCCAATGTGTGCCAGATCTGTCATTGAAGTCTTGTATATTGACTACACAAGAACCACCTGCTGGCACATTATCTAATTCGTCTTTAGAATATACTCCATGAAATCCGACAATGTCTTTCAATTTTTCAATTATATCAAAATTACTCAACGCGAAAGGCATTGTCAACATCACAGGCGTCGTCAACGGCGTCTGGTTCCTGGTAATGTTAGTCCACGTCCTATCCATAACAGATTTGGAATTAGACTGCCTGCTAACCCTGCTAAAATTGGAGTGAAAGGAATGATTCCTCCTTGTTTTGTCGTCCGTGCTCGAGGATGCCTTGTTTTCTTTTTTTTAGTTGGTGACGATTTTTTAGCTGGCATTTTATTTCTTATTGTTACATAAAACTAACAATAGATTCGTTTGATACCATCTCCAGACACCGCTTTTTTCGTTGCGCCTGAAACTGCCCCGGAAGCAGCCACTAGCCCCAGGGTCCCTAACACAGGCAATATTTTGGGTATTACTGTTTTGGCTACTATAGAAAATGCTGGTCTGAGAAATCCGCTGTCAACCGCTATGCGGTCGGCCATGGCTGTTATTTGTGCAGTGGATAATTTTAGCACAAACGGTTTTCCCCGATCGAGTCTATTGATTTGCTGCCGAGTTGACAGTACTTTTACTGCGGTCTTGGAGACATCGGAGACTGGGGATATCATTAGCGAAACAGAATTATGTTTGGCAATCGCTGCTGACAACTTTTTAATTTGACCTGGAGTTAGGTGTATTTCTCTAGTTGTGTATTCCGTTTTCATTATATCAAGGTTGTCACACAAATTATACTTGTATTGTCATTTTTCCTTTAGGCGCATCAATTGTCAAAAATCGATCACTAACAACTAGCGTGTACACATTATATTGTTCAGCTGGCAGCACGCCAAGTGTCCAAGTGACTTCAGTACCAGCAGTCGATCTGATAGCTTGCTTGGAGTGTTTCGAAACGTCAAAAGGAATGATTCCTCCTTGTTTTGTTGCCCTCGACAACTTTGTCGTCCGTGCTCTAGGATGCTTTGTTTTCTTTTCTTTAATTGTTGACGATTTTTAGCTGGCATTTTATTTTTTATTGTTGCATAAAACTACAGTATGATGACGTAAGTCATTGGCATAGCTACAGTAACTTTGTTCCTAACAACTCTGTTGCAGTGACGAAGTCACTGACGATAGATTTGTTTGATACCATCACCGGAGACAGCGTCTCCAGAGACACCATCTCCGGACGCCGCTTTTTTTGTGGCACCTGATACTGCCCCAGAAGCGGCTACCAGGCCTAATGTTCCTAGTATTGGCAACATTTTGGGTATTACTGTTTTAGCTATTACAGAAAATGCTGGTCCAAGAAATCCACCATCGACTGCTATGCGGTTAGATATTGCTTTTATTTGTGCAGTGGATAATTTTAGCACAAACAGTTTTCCCCGGCTAAGTTTATTGATTTGCTGTCAAGTTAACATTACTTTTGCTGCAGTCCTTTGAGTCATCGGAGACTTTATCCCCGGGGATATCATTAAGGAAACAGAATTACGTTTGGCACTCGCTGCTGATAACTTTTTAATTTGACTTGGCGTTACGTATATTTCTCTGGTTGTGTATTCAGTTTTCATTGTATATACTTGTTTGTCACACAAATTATACATGGACTGTCATTTTTCCTTTGGGCGCATCAATTGTCAAAAATCGATCACTAACAACTAGCACGTACACATTATATTGTTTGGCTGGCATCACGCCAAGCGTCCAAGTAACTTCAATATCTGCAGTCGATCCGATAGTTTGTTCAGAGTGTTTTGAAACATCAAAATAGAAGATAGGATATATTAATCGAAATTCTTCTACTGATATCTGAGATCCGCTGTCTGCGTCCACGTATTTTTTTGTAGCCTCCATAAGGTACATATACGGCCGAGATATGTTTTTAGTGGCATCATCAGCAAAATTGCATTCGATTGCACGTTCGGGATATTGCCTAGAATTTATTCTGACAAAAATTCGTATGACATCTGGGTTATCAAATACGGAGTTGTTCATTTCTTGATCATTGCGGCGTGCCTGTCGTTGAAATGCAATGAATAAATGTCGAGGTAATTGTTCGCTTGATGTGGTTGTAACACGCCATGTGTAATCGATTGCATTAGGAATTGCTGTTTGATAAATTCTGTTTTGCTGGAAATGTATCTTTTTCGTGTAATTGGTCAATAGTGATTCAAGTTCCATCTTTTTAGCTACAGACGGAACAACTCGTGGCATCCACAGTGCCAATCTTGTAATAGCAAACTGACCTTCAGCTACTCCATGAGCATGCATTATACAGTCGTTTTGATCCGCTCGATCTAAAATAAGCGTATGCTTTAGTCCACGAAATACTTTGTTGTAATCCCGGCAAAATCCAAATATTGTGCTTAACGGAAGCCTCATTGTTATTTGCCGAGATTCTGCAGCAAATGATTTTCGTTTGACGTATTCCTCATTATACTGCTGTTGTCGTATTCTTGTGACCGCTAATCTTATCGAATCACCTATTGCAGCTGCATCATTAGCAGCTGGATTGGCGATTAGATTATTGTTATCTGGATCAGGATTACCAGCACCAGTACGAAATTCACTTGAAACAGCTGTCCTAAATGAGGTGTCTTTAAACCACATCATATTTGTGGCCACTGATCTCGAGTAATCGTCATTAAATGAGATGATATTAAGTATTATACTCGCTAACGGCAAATGCATTGAAATATCTTCCACGGTTTGATTGGCCAGATGATACCGTGCGCTATTAAATAAAC
Organism: Megalonaias nervosa; assembly: GCA_016617855.1. NCBI lineage: Eukaryota > Metazoa > Mollusca > Bivalvia > Unionida > Unionidae > Megalonaias > Megalonaias nervosa. The sequence continues at coordinate 50,202 of JAECUM010006898.1, forward strand.
TCCAGCAGTTATTGACAAGGGCAATTTCTGTACCAGCTGCAAAATTACCGCCTGCTGCAGTTAATAACTGACCACACACTTCTAATACTGCCTTGTGTGGTAATAGAAACACATCCTCATCTCTTATATTAAAAGTTCTCACACCAGCTTTGTTTGGTTCGTTCAAGTTTTCATCCAGGTATTCAATATACTCATATTCTGTAACTATGTTGTCAGTATCATGTTATTCAGTAAGATCCAGACAATTTTTGACTGACATTTTATTTTATTTTGCAACACAAAACTGCAACGACGGAGTCGTCGACGACTAAAATGCAGCAGGTGTTATTCTTGTTTTCGCTACAAGTTTATGTATTACATTTTCGCCACTTGGTGATAATAATTTTTTTGTGGTAGCTATCATAGCTCGTTCTGTTTCTGCTGTCGGTGCAATATCTGATATTGCTCGTTTTATTTCCAATGCTGAAGGCATCGTTGATGCAATCTGCGGTGCAGATTGGCCTTTAATTTTAGCAGCAACTTTTTGTCCTAATGCAGTACCAGCTGTGCTAGCAAATGCTTTACCGGCATCAAGTGCAATTGGTGCTACTTTGCGCGCAATTCCTGGAACATTTTCAATAATTTTTGTAAATATATTTCCAAAAATTCCTTTATGATTTTTCTTCTATAAACTTTTTTCTTTGTCTCATTTTATAATTCTTGATTATATCAAGGAGGTTGCACAAAAAGTGACTATGTCGCCGACAACGACGCATTGATTATGTCGCTGACAACTTCGTTGTTGGGCGTAGGTGTAAGTAATAAGTAACAACCTCATTATTCAAATCCAGCTGTCGTCCAGATTGGTCTGTTAGTTGCATTGTTATGCTTGTTATTTGATTTTCAGGAGTAATTGGATGATATATTATTTGTCTGGGAGTAATTTGCATTAGTGACCCTGGTGGTACGTCTGGTGAAAAACTGTAAATCGTTTGACCCTGGCTACCTCTAGCTGAGTAAGACCCTGATGCAATAGAACAATTAATCAATATTGTATTTATATCAGTTATATTTACTGGCAGGTCACCGTCATATGATACACTTTGTTCTGTAACACTGCCGTACTGCTGGTTTTTAAAGCCTAATAGCGACGCAATACTTGTCTCTGGGGAGAAATCGATTATCAAATTACTTTTTAGTGTAATTCTGGCTCGTAGCATATTTTAGTTTGGAATCAGCTCAAAATTGTCTGCAATATCAAAGGCATTGATCAGTTCTTTTATAGTTCTATTAATATTAGTCACATTATATGCACTCTGTGGTATTTTGACTGAGGTCCCGGAGTTTTCACTCCGGGCGCCAGAATTAATTGTAAAGTCATTATTGACATTCCATTTCACATTTGCCACGGAGTGCCATAATGTGGCAGAAATTAAGCCAATTTCATACTGTTTGTTCATATCCAGTATTATTGGCGGATTGTAGTAGACAGAAAAGTTTGCGCTGTCACTCGTTGTTTGTGATGAATCAAGTAACAATGTTGTTGACATTATATAAGATCACCTTGATTAAATTAAAATGCCTTGATTAAATCACCTCGATTAAATCAAGGTGTAAAATTTCGTACTCGGACGATGTTAGTAGTCTGCTCAATCTAAGATGATCTAGTATATCAATCATTTCGTTGTCGATTTCAGTGCTTTCATTACCTGCTTCTTTAGATGATATTAGTAGCAATAGCTTGTCAACTATATCTGCATTTGATGTGAAAACTTTAACGCCAGATCCAGTTTTTTCTTTTTCTCCTGGTAATTTATTATCTCATTTACGTTCATATTGGTCGAATAATCTTTTGAAAGCCCAACCTTTACTATAACCTTCTGGTTTATTTCGATATTGTACTGCTGTTTTATACAAAGTCTCAGCAATAATTCTGTCTCTCAGTTTATCTAACAGAGGTATTAAGTCTTCTTATTGTTTAACATTTTTAATTTCTTCTTCAGTTTTTACAAATTCATTGTATAGTTTTGTTAAAATATCCACCAGTTTTTTGTACAACCAACGATGAGGTAGTGGCAATCTGGAAGTTTGTTGTTATGTTTATGTTGCACTAGCCGTTCTGTATCAAAATTTAATATCAACATATTATAAAGTAAGTTCACATAAAATTGTCAAACAATAAACAAATAATGAGCTATTATACAAAATTTGGAACAATATTAGGAGATTCATCAACTGCAAGTACAACAATAACAGACGGCAATATTGATTTATGAAGCTACTTAAAAAAACTGGCGATACAATGACAGGCAATTTATTCATGTCAAATCAACGAGTATTAGGTTTAGAAACAGCATATCCGCCAGTAAATGTCGCTAATACACAGGCTGTTAGTTATGCACAACTTAAATCCGTCGACAATAATAAACTGTCATTAACAGGAGGACATTTAAGCGGTAATTTAGATATGTCAGGAAAAAAATAATAAATTTGGAGACTGGATATCCACCAGCAAACTTAATTCAAACTCAAGTGGTAAGTTATTTGCAGTTGAAGTATGTAGACGGCAACAAGCTTGACAAAACTGGTGGGATAATTACAGGTAATATTAATATGTCAGGTAAAAAAGTTATTGGGTTGGAAACTTCATATCCACCAGCAAATGCAGATAATATGCAAGCGGTAAGTTATGCGCAGCTAAAATCAGTTGATGATAATAAACTTAATAAAGCCGGTGACACAATGACAGGTAACCTGTCTATGTCAAATTCAAAAATAACTGGATTACCGACAACCTCACCACCAGCTAATGATACTGATGCTATTAGTTATGGCCAGTTAAAAGAAGAACTTACCTCGTATTTAAAACAATCCGGCGGAGCAATGTCAGGCAATATAAATATGAAAAAGAACAAAATAATGACTACATCTGTTCCAGTTAATCCTAATGATCTCACAAATAAAGCGTATGTTGATAGTCTGTCTAGTGGTGGTATAAAACGAACCAAAAGCAATGTTGGATATATTCCAACACTTTTTAAAGCAACTGACAATCGAGTTGGGGTTGAGGTAAGCGCATCATCGTATTATCCTGAAAATTATCCTCATTACACTTTCTCTGATAGACACGAATGGACGACCAACGGAGAAGTCGAACATTTTTGGATCAAAATTAAATGTCTCACTGCAGTTGCTATTTGGCAATTTCATTTGTGTGGTCGATTAAGTTCTAGTGTTGGTCGAATTTATAATTGGTGGTTTGAAGGATCAAACGATGATATCAACTGGACAACATTGTATAGTACAGATAACACGTATATCTCAGCAACACAATATTTTACAATTCCAGCAGAAAAAACTGTTAACAAGTACTTGTATTTTCTATTGTATGTTGTCGCTGCTGAACATCTGTTTCCAGGACTGACAGCATTTCAAATATACACACTCGATGAACAAATATAATCTGATGCTATAAAATGATGTCAGAACCACCAATTATAACTGTTGCTAGAGAATTTTACAATAATATTTTTAACCACACCAAAAAGGTTGGGGATGAATCACTAGCAGCACGTGTAATAAATACCAGAAAAAATTTCTCAATTCCAATGATAAACTCTCCATTGTTAGAAGAAGAATAAAAATTTATTCTTGTTATGCATATGCGACGACCACAGCTGAAAAAAGCAATAGAAAACTTTGATATTATAAGCAGATACTGTCATCCTGATGATTGTCTGGAAGAACAAAAACATGTTGCTTGAGTTTGATTTTAAAAATATAAGTTTGATAATGCGATCAGGTTTGTTAATAGCACGAGTAGCGAAGTTGGAAAAACAAATAAACAATAACGATGATCGTCTCGACTAGCAGAATCTAGGATAATAGGAATAAGAAGGAACAGGAAGTTATACAATAGGTTTTAAAACGAGAAATTTTTAAGCACCTTGGCATGTACTACCACGACAAAGAAACCCTAATTAAAATCATTACCATGACGGTGGATACCGAGTTAATTATTAAAGTGTACTTGAACGCAATTATGCCAATGATACGTAAACAAGACCCAGAATTTGATCTGATTATTGTTGACAGGTCTCTAAAAATAATCAAAGATTTTGACGAAATTAGTAATATTAGTGATAATGACCGAGTAAAATTTTTTGAAGCAGTCGATCAAACAAGGTTGGAAGTAAAGTCTGATTCTTATTACGACATAGGTGAAGCAGACGATATTCTATTTCCATCGATCCAATGCTCTAGACAATTGTCATTATGAAATTATTACAATGACGTCGAGAAAATATTCACAAAACCATATGAAAAATTGACTTAGATAAGCTTAAAAAATTAATGCTAGCAAATTTCTTGGTTGCATATGCAATTATCAGACAACTTCTTGTTCTCAAAAATTTCACGTTAGATCAGTTTACTATTAGGGTATCTTGATGAAACAGAAAGCGATTACAGTAATTTGGTAAATAAAACAGATTTGTATGAGCATGAAGTAGAAGACGTTTTTGATTCATATGCTTGGTTAAAGAAAATTGAGGTACTAACAGATAAACGATACGATGATACTTCGTCAGATGTTTATGACAAGTAGAGAGAGTTTTTAGCTGACAATAAATAATAAATTTCATGAGTTGCTTGATTCGATTGTTGGTACTAGAACTTTTGTCTTTGTATAAAAAATTGTAAGCAAATATTGTACAATGAAAAAACAGATTGTCGATTTCAATCATATTTCAGAAAATATTCCAAAACAAGATGTTGACGCACTAATGCAATATTACAAATTTTATCATAAAAACGTTTGGTGTGTGAAACAATGTTATAATTATTACAGTAGAATATTTTGAGTAATATCATATTTGCCACTGCTAATGACCACCTCAGGCATAATCTGAAGTGGAGCGTCATTAAATCCTTTTCTGTTAATAATATCTGGTGTCAGTGTATCTCTTTCAACAGCATGTGAAAAGACTGAACCCAGACTTGAAACAAAAAAAATGCTTCTAAAATATCTAGTATTACTTACAAAAAATTACTTGATCAGATACGATCTTATTTGCGAGGCGTAAAATATGATATGGATGACTTGATACGTGAGTTCCGTATTATTGACAGTATGTTAACAGATATTTTACCTATGAGAGTTAGCAGGTATGAAAACAGTTACAGTAAAAATATGGCCAATGAAATTTTATCTAACCTTTATAAATAATCCAACCTAATCTTAGTGTATGAAACTTTAAAAATAATATGACCTAACCTTGAGCTAGTTGTTTCTTGGAATCTGGCCTACTGAGCCAAAATCGATAATGGAATTCCCGTAATGTAAACATCTCCTAGGCTCACTTGGTAACAATAATACAGCCAGAATCCTGGTCATCATTTTGAATGGGGGGTGGGAGCTAGAAACCCTTCCCCAAGAAGCCTCGAAATGTAAAAATAAATGTTCTGTCATTGGTCGTCACCTGGTCCCTAGTATGTAATAGGGTCTTTGAGACAAAATCAATGATAGAAGCCTCGGAATGTGAAAATAAATGTTCTATCACTGGCTATCACCTGGTCCCTAGTATGAAATAGGGTCTTTGAGCCAGAAACCTGGTTTTCTCTTACTACTAGCTTGAGACTTTCACTGGTAAATTCTGGCTTCTGGGAGTGGGCAATAATAATAAATTTTGAAACAGTTTTTAAGAACGGTTATTGTAACAAAATTAATATAATACGAACATTAATGTTTACAATGCCTACACAGTACCAGCCTTTATTGTCTGTTGTTTGATAAAATTGGAAACCAGCCTAAGAGTCTCATAGAAATAACATACGAGATACTTCTTCTTGATGATTCCATGAATTGATGATAGAAAAAGTTTGCAGATATATATATATATATATATATATATATATATATATATATATATATATATATATATATATTATTTCTTGATACCATGATGGTTACTTTTTATATTAAATTCAAGAAATATTTCTATCACATCTCTGAAAACTGTTGAGTTTATCAGTGTAGCTTTGCTCCATCATTTATGTTTGGCAGAGAATTTCAAATTATTTTTTGCTAAAATTTGTAAGTATCAAGAATGTAGCTTTTATTTATGTAGTAAGGTTTCAGTAGCACTGAGTGTTTTGAGGAGTCCATTTATTTATTTCTTTTAAGATTATATATTTGGGAGGGGGCACATTTTTCAATTATAAATGAGTGGTCTAGTGAACTATTGAAGTAGTTGCTGGTAATAGTAAGGTCTCAATAACAAGTGTTTTTTCATTACCATGCACATGGTGGGAGGTATGTAATGTGGGCATTTGTTAATTTTGAAGCCAGCTTTTCAGACTTTCCTGTCTAGTTATCTTATTGTTGACTAATATATGTGTGTAGTGATAATGTTTATTTTTTGAAAATAACTCCAATCATTCTATTCACTCCTTGTAACCCCCACTCTACCCATTATATGCATCTTTACTCTGATAAGACCATGAATGAGTTTGATTTCTAGCATTCTACATCATTATATAGAAACGTTATAACCATTAAATGCAAATCTTCTCCAAACATACATTTTCCAACAAAAGATCTTTTATTCAGATATCTGTTGATGAAAATATAGAGAATTATGTGGACCTTTTGTGATGTTCCATGAATTAGATGGGTACTTTTTCTACCAGCTGCACAGTGCACCATGAATTATTTATGCCATAGGTTTTAATCACAGTTATACCAGTTTGTTCAAGTGTGTAAGTATGCAAAAGTTCTGTCAGTGTGTGGCCATGGTACTAGAAGATGACTTTTTTTTTTTTTTTTTTTAAAAACTGCAAAAAAGAAGCTTTCTCAAACCTAGTTAAAAAAGAAGTTTTTGAATGTCATGAATATAATTTTCTATTTCCTAAACATTTTCCAGGGTTTTTTTTGACAACTAATAATCACCTGACATATATATATATATATATATATATATATATATATATATATATATATATATATATATATATGTGTGTGTGTGTGTGTGTGTGTGTGTGTTTAAAAACATGTTACAACAACACTGGCTATGTGGAAATTAAAGTAAAGTTTTGAAAATATAATTATAAAGAATTGCACCAATAAAAGTTCATGAAGATAAATACTGTCCAAACAAACATAATCATGAAGCAAGATGAAAGTTAAGTGTTAGGGAATGGTTTGAAGAATGAAATATGTTCATATGAACTTAATACTTTGATTGTTTTGATTTCTTTGATTCAGTGATATATTACCGCTACAGGACAACTACAAAAAATTAAATAAACCATGACTTGTAGCATTGTCTTTATAATATTGAGGTATAAAATTATTATCTGTCATTTATATCTTATCTTTATAATGCATTCTTGTTTAATGTTGAACAACAATCCATTATGTTTATAGACAATTCTTTTAGACGTAATAAAAGTGACTGCTTTTTGAAAGGTCACTGATTTTTCTGTATATTTCACTTCAGAGGATACCAATGAATTGACCATTGTAGTATTTCATTTATGAATCGCAAGTCCTTAAAATGAATATTTAAAAAAAATACTTAAATCATACAAATTATGAACAACAATTAGTCATTTTTGTATGTTAATTGAACCTATCACACTATCTGTTTGATTTCCAATAATTAGAAAGAACAAAGGAAATATTTTGTAATGTGCTAAACAGCAAGTAATGATTAACTGTATGCTACGATGTTTGAAAAAGATGACTGAGTCACCTCAAGGTAAATTTACATTGCTACTATTTTCTTTAACAGGACATCATGCAAGTTGTACAAATACCATAGTGCATTAACACAGTATTGTATCATAACTAGAAAACATTCATACATAATTTCACCATTAATATTGGCAGAAAATTTCCATCAGGAGTTAAATCAGTCATTAGTTCCATTGGTCATAGACCACAAGAGCTTATATGGGAGCTTGTTACCTGCCATCTATCATGTCCATTATTTAATGTCTGTGCATCTATTAGCACAAGTTCATTATCACTACTCCTACCAAATTACTTGGTGGCTTGACATGAAACTTTACCCACATATTTATCCTAGGATCTAGCTGGGCCTAATTGAAAATGTTGCTGCCAGGAATCAATATTGGCCACCATAGAAGCCTGCTTGAAAACTTTGTTATCTCTTCTCCTCTTGAATGGATGGTCATATCAACATGGAGTTTCACTTAAAGACTTTGTATGATATCTAGTTGGCCCACATTGAAAATGGTGTAGTTCAACATCCGTTATGGCCAGCATTGCAGCCATCTTGAAAATCTTTTCACTTCTCATCCTAAAGGGAAAGCCAATTATCAACTTGAGGTTTTCACCAGAAGACCTTCCGATATAGAGTGATCGAAATAATAATAATAATAATAATGATAATAATGCATTTATAGAGAATAACTCAGTTAAATTAAACTAATCTCCCTTGAGGCCCCCCAAAAGAACATGTGCAGTAAAACCCTTCAAAACCAAAACCTCAATATACTAGAATCCCCTCAAGATCAAATTTATTTTTAGTCCCAGATTTTTTCTTCTTTAATATAATCATTTTTTCCCCCAGTAAACTGAACTCCTAAACTTGGAATACTGAAACAAATTTTGATCCTAAATTTAAATTTTATACTTAAAAAAAAATACCCCATAAAACCGAAACTGAGTTGAAACTTGGAAATTTATTTATATGCTAAATTCCAGACACACAATGAAACATATTAATTAAGGTTAACATGTAATGTAGTGGTCAGATTTGTGAAACAAGGACCCCGAAATATCCCAAGGATTAAAACAACACTTGACATGTGCATTGTCACAGATTAGGGCTGACAAAAGGCTAATTGAAAATGACTTTGCAACATTCAAAGCTAATTACATGTATTAATAATTAAGTGCTTGTTACAGTAAGCCACTTTAAGAAAGACCTACTTTTATTTCTTCATAACTAATTCTAATTGATGCTATTCATTTGTATACATGCTTATTAGAACATTGTTGGCTTGTTTGTTTCTTTTTTAATTAAATATCAGGGCTTTATTAACCACGCATGTTGCTTTTGCTGATGGACACTGACATAGCAGTATTCTAAATGCCAGATTCACTCCAATGATTTTCATTAGAGCAAAATCATACATACATGTAGTTATGTAGCCATGGCTATCCTTTGTCTTCACTTAAACAGTAATGTTTTGCATGCAGTGCTACAGGTGAGAAATTGAAACCACTTGTAATCGGGGAGGCTCTGAAACACCACTGATTTATAAGGACATTAATTTACAAATTTGCCAGAGACATACATAGTTAACAGGAAATCATGGATGATGACACATATATTCATTAAATGGATAAATAATGTAAACAAACAGATAAGTTGGCAGGAGAGAGATCATTATGGTCTTGGACAATGCTACATCATGCAGACATGATCTACATCCAAGCCAAATGACTTTGAACTTGTGTAGTGGTTTAGTGAAAGCAATCAGGCTGATACTGAAAGCAATGAATATGATGTTTCTTGTCACAAGGACAGTTTTCTTAATGTTGTGCACTTTTAGATATTGATGCTCTCATAATGGCATTCTCTCTCTCTCCCCCTCTTTCTCTCTCTCTCTCTCTCTCTCTCTCTCTCTCTCTCTCTCTCTCTCTATATATATATATATATAAAAGCATGGATTTTCTTGGATTCACCATCTTATATTGTTTTGACCACTCCTCAGTTGATGCAAGGTCTGAACTTTGTATTCCAGGGTATAGACATTGCTACTTGTTGAAGAAATTGTTGCATCATCTGCAGACATGTCAGAATTTATATGTTGAGTACAGAGTGCAATGTACTTGTCAAAGTGACCCAGTATGAAGCCTTGTGGAACACCATACCTTATATAACAGGGAATAGAGTGGACATTTCCCATAGAGAACTGTTGCTTCGTATCACATAAAAATGAAGTAAACCAATTACTTTTTGTTAATGAAATGTATAACAATGAACTTGATAAAAGCATTCAGAAATTCTTGAAATATTATACCAGTTAGGTTGCCGTTATTCATTTCTTCTAGTCATTGTTCAGTTAATTTTGTGTGAGCTGTTTGATATGAATGCTCTTTGCAGAAGCCTGACTGATCCTATTGAAAAAGGGAAAAGGTGTTAGTCATAAACTTGTTTCACTGTTGTGCATGTGTTTCAAAACCTTTTGGTATAAAGCTGGTAGTATAGAAAAGGATCTGTAATTTCCAGGACCACTTCTACAGCCTTGTTTATAAATAGTATTAATTTTAGCACACTGTAGCTTATTTTGGAAGACACCTGAAGTATTACTGAAGTTAATGAAGTAGATAACAGACCATGCAATAACTGGTGCTGATAACTGTAGGACTTGTGGTTCCACCTCATCTGTACCAAAAGTGTTGGTATTGATTTTGCCAAGAATGTAGAGAACTCACTTTTCACTCACAATGTCTAGGGCAAATGTGCATCATCAGGAACTCTAGCTTTCACAAAAGATATAATGGGGTTTAAGTCTGGGTTGCAACCATTTTGGAACTGTCAGTATATATCGGTATACTTTCTATGTTTGTGAAGAACTGGTTAAAGATCTCAAATATATCCTGCACTGAAGAAACAATAAGTAATGCTGTCATTATAATGCAACAGAGTTGGAATGGAGTGCTTTCTTTGATGGATTGATCTCATTCAGATACTGGTACAAGGAGCTATAATGCTTGTTGTCTTTAAAACAAGTTGCATAGTAACTTTTGTTAGATTCATTTATTCAAATGTTTACTTTATTTTGCTATTTTATATAGTTTTTCCAGTCTTTATTTTGTGAAATCTATCCCTTTTATGTCTAAATTCTTTCATTTAAGAAGTTATCCATTTAGCTTGATAATGATTTTGATGCATTATGGTTTTGCTGTTGCATATTTGTTTAGAACATTGTTAAAAACTCCATACCACATGTCAACTGCAGTGTCAATGTCAAAAATATTTTCAATCTCATGAAAAGATATTTGAGCCAGGTCATAAACTAACTCGTTCTTCTCAGAAATGTTTCATGTCTGTATACTTTATTTACATGTGATGTCCAACAGAGAGACGTGGAGAGTGTCTGGTTATACACACCAGATAGTGGTCACCTAAGGCATAGATAGATGCTTTCATTTCACTAATATATCCTAGCCTGTTGGTCACTAAATATGGCACTGTTTTGAGATATTCCTTGTTGTTTTATTAATCATTTGGAATAAATTTTATGTATGGAAGAAATTTAGCCATTTTTGAGGAAGATATTTCAATAGGTCAACTGAGTATGCTATCAGGAATTGTAGAATTCAAAACAGTCTCACATAATCCCAAAATATCAACTGACCCCTTTTCATGCAGCATTAAACTTAATTTCATCTGAGTTAGGTATAACATAGTGAACACTTAAATTTGCTATCCTGAAACCTTTCTATTTAAGCCAAATGTTGTATAGTTAATTGAAGTAGTTTTATTTGCATCAGTTGTTAAGATATTATCTCGTAAAGAATTCACATTGTTACTGGAAGGAAATTACAAGCAGTACCAGTATTATAGCTATTAATTGCAATTCAACAAGAATTACAATTACATAACCTGTCAGATGTCTGAGAGCCTTCATTAGGGAGGGTTATTAAGCATTGAATTGCTACATGTGTATTGATAAAGTGCTTGGCACAGTCACATCATCTGAACTTGCTTAAGTCTGTATGTGTGTTCCATCTGAAAGTAGACTGATGGAGTTTCTAAGATTGATAGTCATTTCATTGTTTTTCCTTTCAATGTTATCTACACTATTTGTAGAATAATTTATTACCAATGAAAATATTTTTCAGATTAGACATCGAATATGGAAACTTTTTATCAGTGACTATCTTGAAAATCTTATCACTGGTCCTTTGGACTGGATGATCAACATGATGTTTTCACTAGTTAATTTTTTATGTCTAGTTGGCCCAAAATGAAATTGATTCTAATCTGACATTCACTATGGCCACTATGGCAGACATCTTGAAAATATTGTTATAGCTTTTACTCTGGAATGGAAAGTCAGGCTTTTCACCAGAAGTTGGCTTTTAATGAAAATGGTGCCACCTGGACATCCAATTTGGACACAACAGCATGTAGCCATGTTGAAAATCATGTTAATTGCTACATCACTGGATGAACATGTCAACATGGGTTTTTCACTGATAGATGTTTTGCTAGTCTTGCTTTAAAATGGTGCTGATCTGCCATCCAGTGTTGCCACCACAGAGGCCTTATTGAATATCTTGTTATTGCTACTGCTCAACAGAAAGTCCAACAAGCATAAGGTTTTCACTAGATGTCTTCTTTCGGTGTACAGTTGGTGTTAAATAAAAATGGTGCCAGTCTCATATCCAGTATGGTCGCCACAGTAGACATTTTGAAAACCTTGTCACTACTCCTAGACTTCATGATATCTAGTTGGTACTAGATGAAAATGGTCCAGATCTGACATCGAGTGTGGCCATTTTGACCACCATCTTAAAGATCTCATTATTGCTACTCTTTCTGAATGGAAAGTCATATCAACATGGGGTATCAAAATTGTTCTAGCCTGACCTCAAATATATTAACTTTATTCACTAATTCTTCAAAATAGAAGACTTTTCTCAAGAAGTCTTGTAATGGTGCCTAATATGTCCTAATTGAAAATTGTGCCAATCTTTCATCCAGTATTGCAGCCACAGTGGGTAATTTTGAAAATCATATTGATCAAGATTATCAGAGATGGAGTCCACACTCAGCGATAAAAAACATAGTCTTATCTTGAATTTCTGAGAATTAATTTCAATTAGTAGGGTGCCAGTTCCTTTGAGGAACTCTTATTACCAAGTCTCACTTTTGATTTGTTAGGTGTGACAACAACAAAAAAAAAAGACTCATTCATCAACTGAATTAGTGTCTATGTTCACATCAACTACAGCTGGACAAACAATGACAGCAAGTACTACAGTCAGAGGATCAACAGCTACTGGCATTAGCACTTCAATAATGCAAGAGGCAACAAGTTCTGGGGCAGGTTCTACTATGGCTGTCATGTCAAGTACACCAGAAACACTAAGCTCGGTGACCAGCTCAGCAGCAGTCAACAATATCCATAAAGCAAACATTTATGTCAACAGTTACAACTTCAGTCAAATCTTCAACTTCATTGTCTTCAACACCCACAGCTGAGCAAACAACTCAAAACAGTCAGTCACAACACTATCAACAAATGCAGCAACATCAACAGCCTCAACTGTAACAGATATCAGTACACCAGCAGTAACATCAACCAGTTCAACAAGGTCAACTGAAGAGCAAATATTTACTTCTACAACTACACGAGCACAATCAACAACATTGAAAGTTTCAGCAACAGATTCGTCTTCCACAATTAAAAACGCTGTCATTGTCATCAGTAGCATCTACAACGAACAAACTTCACCAAAGCCACACCAACAGTAACATTTATATCTCTAATGACAATCCCAACAATTACCACAGTTCCCAAAACATGTTCAACTACAGGGAAGAACCAATGGTATCAACATCTGCAGTAGCATCAACAACAGTTGGGATCATTACAACAACATCAACAGCAGAACCTACATCAATGGTATCAACAAAATCAACATCAACAACAAAAACACTGAGAGATCCCTCAACAGTGAAAACAGAAACACTATTATCTACATCATCCACAATGGAGCCATCTGTGGAGACCACTAAAATTCAAACCTCATCAACAGAATTAACAACATTCACAACTGATTCTTCTATAGTGACAAAAGAAGTGTCAACATTATTATCAACAAAATTTTTAACAGCAGCAGTGGCATCAGCAAATTCAGATATAAAACAGGAAGTATCATCGACAGTTTCAACTTCAACAGCAACAGCAAAAACAGACTATTCTACAGTACTAACTGAAAATCTAACACAATCAACAGTTTCAAAATTCAGTGAAGGCTTATCTGATGTATCAAAAGCTAAAGTGATGACTAAACAGTCAACAGTAGGAACAAAATTATCATTAACAACAACAAAGTACATGTATTCATCTGTAATGTTGACTCAAGAGCAAACAGCAACAACAGCCAAAGATTCCTCTACACTGGAAACAGAAACATCAGTATCATCAACAGCAGTGATGACAGAGTCATCCACAGAGACAACTAGAAAATTTATACACAACAAAAACACAGATCCAGTTAAGTTTTTATTTATAATTATAATGTTTGCCTTGGGGGAACTGTCTGCTGCTACCAATGAAACTGTTTTGGTTCATTCTGTCAGTGAGTGATTCAGCAGCTACTGAATGGCACAACGTGGTTGTACAGAGGTCACAGCTGGTCTGTGAAACTCCCTGACAGAATGTTATGGATAACCCTTTAGAAAAGTTTCTTCAGCAGAAACTGAAGGAGCCCAGCGAAGACTGGGCTGTCCAACGAAGGTTGGGATGACAGCGGCAACTATGTGGACTTCACTGAACGGGTTTAGTTTGAATACGCCATATATTGCTGACATTAGATTCTTGGGTGAATAACAGAATTTGAATGAAGTGAATGCCCAAAGAGAACATATGCGCAGCAGATGTTGTCCCCCAAGAATGTAATAAGTTGGGGAAGCCTTCAGTGTTCAATGAAGAGAAAAATGTTTGTCTATACAACAGCAGCATATCAACAACAATGCAAAAGAAAAGTATACATACATGTAGAAATAAACTGACAATGGCAAGGAACAGCTTGTTATTACTACAAGAATAGTGCTACTACTGTAAAACTAGACTCTGGCTTGTCAAGACAAAGCCACATGAACTGCAAAAGGTCTGTGATATATGAAAATGTCAAGTCTGGTGTGATTGTCTTGGAGTGGTTCCATGCGTGTCTATACCACAAACATCTCTGATGAGAAGCTAGATGATCACATCCATGAAATAGGTAGAAGAATACCATGAGAATGTACTAACACCTCGATGAATTAAACAAACCGAAAGCACATATGGCAATGAAAACAACATATGCACGATGCACACTGGTATCACACGCGTGCAGAACTCCACACATAATGAATATATAGCACAATTGCCGCACAATTCACACTGGTATCACACGCGTGGAGAACTCCACATGTAATGAATATAGAATACTATGAACGGCTATGGAAACTGGAAGCACAGCACTTGCATCCCATAGCACAGTAGCGTAGAACTGGAACCAGAAGAACGCACCCAGGATGGCAGGACCGTCCTTGTATGTTGAATGCAGGATGATCATGGTCGCTGTGTACTACTATCTGCATCCATGACCATGGCCCTCTGCGCTGCCTGGATCGTACTGTGAGGTGTGCGAATATATCTTGTGTAACAATCCGAAGACCACCGGCCTAAAACTTTGATTATATGGTCTTCCAGCCAGGCCACCGCCGCTGAAGTAGCTGCCCCTATACTGAATGAATGGCCACTATACTGGGAAGTGTCCATTCCCATCTTGTAGTAGACAAGTCGCATGTGATGAAGGAAAACAACTCTCGATAAGGCTTGACCTGTAGCCGTAAGGAAAAGTGGGTCATATGGCTGGGGCAATGAACGTCTCCTGAATTGCATGAAAGTCTTCATAGCAGAGTATGGACATATAGCACAACCTGTGGCATGCAACTGAACAGTCACACCCTTATGGAAAGGGTCGTTTTTTGATGATTTCAACTTGAGAAAAGCAGTCTCCAGGTGGAAGTGGACATCGCCAACACAGAGATGAACAGTTGGATCGAAGGAATCCCGAATAGTGAATTCCCCACATCTCAGAAATCCGAAGAAAGCAACTATGCAGACAGTCAACAACAGCAAATCCGTGTGCGTGTCAAATACTCCACCTCGCAGAATTGTACAAATGCTTGTCAGGATATTGTATGTAATAGGCTTGCGCAGTTTTGCAGATGAACCATGGGTTTTTTTGATGGCCTGGAGGATGGTGGCAAGACGAGGCAGATTGTTTCTGTCTGTGGTGATTGGAGATTGCATACCGGCCTGCATATACTTGAACCTAATGCCACAGAGGTACAATTTTATTGTAGAATGCTTCAAGTTGAGGACTCTTGCACAGTGTGTCACAAAGCAGATTAAGGTGTCTTCCGTAATATCTGGCAGAACTTGCATGTTCGAGGCAAAGCCACACATGAGCATGAAGGTTGTAAAGGGGTTGAATGCAGTGTTGTAGGCAATCTGTGTAGCGCGGCTTAAAGCCTGGTTCCATAAAATGTCTACCTCTTTATCCAGGTCCACAAGATTTCTGAGGGTGGGGGGCATTTGCAGGGTTGTAGATCTGCATCAGGAGCCAGTGCGTGAAATTTCTGAAATTGAAGTCGGGACAAGGCATCAGCTGTATTATTGACAATTCCAGGAATGTGTTTGGCAGAAAAATAAAAGTTACAAGAAGCTGCGCACCATGTAAGTTTACGCATCAATTTCATTATATGCATACATTTAGATCTCCCATTTTGAAGTATATTCACTGTAGCCATATTATCACATATAAATATTATGCTTTTGCCTGCCCAATCAGCGCCCCAAATAATAGCAGCTACAACGATAGGATACAACTCCCTGAATGCCATAGAGAAATCATTCTTCACAGAAAAAAGCATTTTAAGATCATCTGACCACGCAGCTGCAAACCAGCTAGTTTTGTAGTAACCCCCATACCCCACTGTGGATGAAGCATCTGTGTATAATTCAAGATCGTCCGATGATGTGGACTGATTGTCAAGAAACATAGAGACTCGATTCCACGTGGCTAAGAATTGGTGCCACATGTATAGTTCCTCTCTGCAATTTGTATCTAAGTGTATGTAATGGTCGAGTTCCCTGACTTTGACAGATAGTCGTATCAGGTATGACACAAACGCACATCCTGGCAGGATAACACGGGTAGCAAAATTTAAGTGGCCCAGTAACTGTAGCAGTTCTCGCTTGCGGACACTTCGTCTGTTAAGAAAGTGTTCAATGTAGTTTATAATACGCACTATTTTATCCTGCGGTAAACGTGCTTGCATTTGTTCCGAGTCCAGAATTATTCCCAAATATTCCATAACTGTACATGGGCCAATGGTCTTATTTGGAGCCGTTGGAATCTTCAATCTGTTGAAAATTAAAGTCAACAAAGCCATCGTTCTCTCACCACATGCCGAAGGAGGATCGATTGTAAGAAAGTCGTCAAGGAGATGCAAAATAACATCAATACCATAATTATGTTTGGCTATCCAGCAAATTGCCTGAGATAAGGTATCAAATAATTTTGGACTTGAACGTGACCCAAAGGGAAGGCGAACACAAACATAGTAGTACCCTCTCCATTTCACACAGAACAGGTGCCATTGTGAAGGCGCAATGGGAATCTGTTTGAAAGCATCCGATATGTCAGCTTTGCACATAATAGCTCCCTTACCATAACTCTGAACGATTCAGATGGCATCATCAATCTTGACGTAGCTTAGGGAGCATTTATCCTTGTCAATAAGTTCATTGATACTTGCATGAATGTGATCATCATGAGGAGAGGACAGGTCAATGGTAAGTCTCTTCTTTTTCGAATATTTACCTTCCGCTATGCCGATAGGACTGACTCTGTAATTAGGAAATGGTGGAGAAGGAAAAGGACCCAGCATGAAACCTTTTGCACATTCCTTTGCCAATAACTGATCCACAATATTCGGTTGTTTGGAAGCAGAAAGCAAGTTTTCACACTCTTTTGTAGGGAATTGAGTTTTTTGCACCAAGGTGTCAAAACCATGTTTGAGACCAAAAGACAAGTATTGAACGAAGTTTCTATCTGGATGATGAAGGAGTTCAAGCTGCAATCTGTTGATGTCAATGGGGGTGGTAGCATGTGGCAAGAAAGTTGGTCAGCTTTGTTGCATCCTATCTGGCACTGATTTGCGAGGGTTATTGATGTTGTGTGCAAGAGTGCTGGAAATTTTGTGTAATGGATTGTTTGGGCAGGCAGCTGCCCCATGTGTTTTGGCCCTGCACTGATTGCAGGTATGTAAGAACTGGCAAATAGTTCGGTGGCAACCACGTGTGGAGTTAAAATTATTACAGTTATCTTCCATCCAACATCTGTCTAGGTCGGCCATACTTGTCCATATCCGAATTTTTTTTGTTGGCTATGTTCACAAAGGGCACAGAAGTGCTTATTTTTTGTGGGCAGAAGTTGGTTGGGTGAGTAACAGAACTGCAGATATGCCATGTAGTTGTTTTTCAGCCTCCAATCAATAGCTGAAGAGCTGCTTGATCCCTCAGAGCCCAGTTTACTTTGAGTTTGTAGTCACGCAGGACAATAGCAGCCTGACTGGAGTAGACATTATGGTAGTCATAGAAAATGTCCCTATAGGCATTGGCAATTTTTATAATGTCAGCCTCGTACATGTCCAATTCATGGCGTCTGTTGGGGTAAACTGAACAGATGATTCGCTTAAATTTTCTGAAGGCTGTTATAAATTCACTGAGAGTGAGACGCTTAAGTAATCAGGGATCATTTTTTCCAGCCTTGTCATCTTGATTTGTCAAATCTGATTCCATGTGTGGTAGCAAAAGAGTGGCAAGATTGATGTGCTTACCATCGAGTATCAGCTTTCGCTGGCTTTCGGATACCACGTCGATTGCTGGCAGGATTTACGGCGAAACTCCAGTGGATTGCATCAGCTGATTGAGCAACATCATTGGCTGGGCTACCGGCAATGATGCGAGAGGTGTTGAGTCGCCTAACAGTACCATCGGAGAAAATGCCTGTTGTTGTGCCCTGATGTCAGCGATGGAATTATTCAGGTCAACGATAGAACGCTGAATGGAGTGGATTGAGGACATTATGTTTGCTGGAGACAATGTGTTCATATCAATGGCGGCCATGTTGGACATAGTTCTTACTTCCAGAATGTTGCATTGTACTGCCGTTTCCGCCTCAGTGACTTCCGCTGAATTAAGTGCCTCTTCAGTATTCACAGGAACAGTGGTTGCACAACGGCGACGTGGACGTGGCGTTGGATGTGGAAGGAGGGATACTTCATCTTCAGACTGACGTGTACCGGGTTGCGATGGAGTTGATTTGTTCCTTTGTTGTGTCGGTAAACGATCAGCAGGCCATGAGCCCGCGGAAGGGGCATTATCAATATATAGCTGTCTCAAGGCATGCTTCGGGATAGCAGCAGACATTTTAATGCCTATAGATTCCAGTTTCTGCTTTAAATGGAGAGTAGTCCAGTTGAAAGGATTGTCCAAGTCGTATGGGACCGACCTCTGTTTTCTGGAAGAGCGTGACGCCATAGTTTGCAGACACAGAAAACTCCAAGCGGGCGCAATGAATGGCAGTTAACGTCCTGATGAAATCACAGAATAGGAAAATGCAACAACGGGAAATAATAGCTCAGGTAAGGAAAGTACTTGTTGTGAAAGTCAGGATAAGATGCACACACGAAGAAGAAAAGTTGTACAACTCTTTTCAGCAGATTTATGCGTGCTGTCGCTCTCAGCTCCAAACTAAGAATATTTGAACAAAGACGCTGCACGTGACAGCTGGGACTGTTTTGATTGGCTGGCACATGGTGTATTAATATCACGCATATTAATGTGGACTATTTGCAGGAATGGTAGCAAATGGGTCACCTATTGCTGTGTATAAACCATGCCTAAGCAAGCACTTAAGCAACAACAAAGGTCGTTAACAGAAATAATTACATCAGCAATAACAGGAAAATCAACATCATTATCAACAATATTATCAACATCAACAGCAGCAATAACATTTATCAACAGAGACAACTATAGAGCAGAAAGTGTCATCAACAGTATCAACTTCAAAAGCAACAACTACAACAGAGTCTTCTGCAGGCTCCATACAATCAGTGGCAACAGAATCCAAAGAAAGTCCATCAGGTACATTAAAAGGTCTGAGTATAACAGATGGTTTAACAGAAA
Source organism: Megalonaias nervosa (assembly GCA_016617855.1). NCBI lineage: Eukaryota > Metazoa > Mollusca > Bivalvia > Unionida > Unionidae > Megalonaias > Megalonaias nervosa. The sequence continues at coordinate 70,206 of JAECUM010006898.1, forward strand.
CCTTATCAGCATCAGTTACAAACTTGACATCAGCATTAACCACACACGTAAACTAAGTCTCAACATCCTTGTCCAGCATTACTGCCTCCACATTTTCCTTTCACCTCTCTACAGCAGAACCTGGTTCCAATAGTACCAATTCACCAGCAAATTCTGAGATAAATCTCGGCTCAGCAGCTATCACCATGGGTGTTTTGTCAGGAGGATTAGGGCTGATCATAGTTGTATCTGTTGCTTCTGTATTGCTTGTAAGAAAAATGTGTCCGAGAAGGGCTTCCAGGTTAAAAGCCAAAAGAAGGAAGAAAAAATACATAGGTCATAATTTTGGTTTCAACTCTTTGTCAGGTAAATTCCCACCAGACCATTGGGAGGAAATGCAACAGCAAGAGGTGAGGGATACATTATTTACAGTGGACAGTCATATTTCAGAAAGAAACTTTAGGTCACAGTCATAGTAATCCATACACAAATATGAATACTTTGCCAGTGAACTTACATGATGAAACTGGTTCAGTGTCAAAGAACAGAGGCAGAATACTCTGATTTCATAAATAAAACTGATGGAGTAGAGTGGTATCCATCTTTGGATCATTTGGGAAGGATGCAACCTTCAAGAAATGGTAAATACATGATGCACACTGGGCAACCAGACTTTTGAGTTGGATATTGAGAGGACCAAAACACAACCATATCCAGACATCTCATCCAGTGTAATGCCCAAGGAAGACTACCGGTATGAAGAAGAACAAGAGCAGAAGGAAATGATGCACAGACATTTCACCTCAGTCCCCTACAGAGAACATCCAGCTTGAACCAGAGATGTGATACGTGCAACCAAGTGAGCGGCTCTTTTCCTGCAAATCATCAGAATCTTTACAAGAATAAGTCCACCTGGATCTGAAGTTTTGATTCATCTGTAGAGGAGATATATAGGCTTTACTAACATTCCACTGCAACAGTGCTCATTGAATTGATCAGACTGAAGAGACTTTAAGTTTAACATTGTTTGATGATAGTGTTGTGACATGGTCTTATATACTTACATATTTGCATACTCACACTACTTTATGTTACTCTATTTGCATTTCCTTTGAATTTTACAATAATTGTATGCAGAATTACTCTGAAACCTGCCTATGCAGACAGTTTCATTTAAGCTCATGTAGGACAGCATCATTTATAGGAATCATTTTTGGTAATTTTCATAACATTTTTGCCAATATTTGAAAGACACTTCACTATAAAGGATAGATTTTATTGTCCTTCATGACTGTATAAACATACTTTTCTAATATTCCAAAACAACCTCTTAAAAGAAGGCTAGAATCAGAATCAGAGTTCTGTTGATTGGATGGGGGAGTAGAGGTATCCATATTGTTTGAATTTGTTAACTGAAGGTTTGTTGGAATGTAAATTGAACTTGGCTAATACTTATATCTTCCAATGCACTGGCAGGACTCCATTTTTGTCTTTTTCTGTTTTGCCTTTACTCTAAATATCTTTAAATTACTTAGAATTACAAATATTATTAAAATAGTCATTTCTTCTTGAACCTGGCTTATTTAATGGGCATGCTTTTGGAATGGTTCTACTCTCTTTGGTGTTTTTAACAGTTTGACAGTTTTTCATCTAGCTCATGGCTCAAAACTTGTAGCACTTTCTTAAGAAGCAGGGGCTGGAATCCATCATGTGTTTGTCCATGTCTTGCTCTTCAATTCCTTTTGATCTTACATCTTACTTAAAAGTAACTTGATCGTTTGTGACATAAAAACAGCAGTAGACATCTGGAATATTCATATTTTATGTTGATACACTGTATGACAATATGGATGATTCAACATAGGTGATAAATGTGATCATGTGATGATAAATCACAAATATATTACATAAATTAGGAAAAAGGCTTGAGATTCTTCATAAAGTGCTAATGTCAGAGGTAATAATTCTGAAAAGAAAGGAAAGTAGTAGAAACTATTATTTAAGTAGCACGCAGGATATATATTAGTTAGGTGATACGAGGCAGTGCAAAGTTAGTCCTAAATTATGGCGACATGGTGAAGCCCATAATAAGCTGTAATAATGAAATGTAGAACAAGGTTTACCACATGGTTGGTATTCTTTATACACAGTTTGTGATTTATTACTTTCATATGTCAACACATTAACATATCATTGTCTGTGAATTTTATTGGTCTAAATTAAAGCCCATGAAATCCTTGCACATCTATCTCATTATTGACTGGCTTCAGCAATGGGAATTTTCCTTGTCCTGATTTTCTAGAATAATAATGACAATAAAGACTTTATGTAGGGAAGTGACTCAATTAGTGCTAATAACTAATCTATCTTGAGGCCTTCTGTTATGTAAAGTATATACAGCACAATGTGATAAATTTGGCTCGACATTTCAAGAATTAAGTTACATGTATTCTAAAAATCGAAGTTTCAAGCCTAGAAATTATGCATAAGCATCTGTGAACTCATAAACATGTATAAAGTTAAAATGTTTTCCTGTATTGAAAATTCTACTGTTTAAAAAAAATGCATAAAGGACAGAAAAGCAGAAGGTATTTATATTACAACAACTATTAAATTGTCTTTAAGATTTCATCCATTTGAGACAACCATTATGAAAAGAAGATATTCTAGGAGCCTGCCTTATGTCACTGGAAAATGTTGTTCCATACCATTGGACCAATATATTGAAAACTTTTTTTAAACAATTCCTTCTTTGGCCTTGGTATGATGTAATTTTTGCTTCTTATGGACCTTAAATTTGGAGTACCATCAGCATCTCTTTGGTGAAAGACATTGCTTAGGTAGACAGGAATGATTCTTCTGGATGCTTTATAGATACATTTGACCTAAGAAATATTCTATACAATGATCTAGAATTAAAAGACAAGCCTTCTTTTGGAGCCTCCAAAGTTTTGTTATGTTTGAATTGGAGGTATTACCCCTAGTTACATTTCAGTAGTCCCCATTTGGCTAAATATAACTTTTATCCAAGATGACCCTATACTGAGAATGTTTTGAATTTCCAAAGTAGCCAAAAATAAGAATTAACCCTTCTTGAAACATGTTTAATGTATATAGACCAAGTTAGATTGTTATCTGTGGATACACCAAGAATTTTATCATGAGAGGTCATATGAAGGTTCACATTGTCAAATAGAACTTGGAGTTTGTCACTATCTAGCCTTGCTTGTTTTTGCTTTTTTTTGTAATTTGTAGGGATTTTGGTTTTTCTGTTTTGATAATCATACTGTTTTCCTTGCACTAAATGTTAAGTCTGTTAAGAGCACCTTATAAATTATTTTTGAGTACAGTTTTGCTTTTACTCATTGTAATGTCATAGTATCTTCTGCATAAAGGTCAGTGGAAGAAATTGTATTCCTATCATAAAAGGCAACCACTTTACTATCAGTGGTATAGTGGTCATCTTTCCAATCAGTAGTTAAATTAACATTGGCAAAAATAAACAGGTGACTTTCAGAAAATTACACAATAATTGTTTAATAGGTGGCTTATTTATCCTACTAAGAATTCTGTAAATACTCAACTATAACTAGAACATGAATAAACATGATGGATGTTTACCTAGTTATACCCAAAAAAGTGTTGATTAACTCACAAGATCCATTAAACTGTCCAATATAAACATGTCAAGTTGATACAGAACAACACTCAGCAACCTCTTGTATTAATGCAGCAGACAGTCCTTTTACATTGCTGCAACCATGCAGGTTAGATATTGCATCCCACGTCTAGGACATGCATAGTTTAAATGTCAAACTTTTGAAGTTAATACACTCACCTTTCTTACGATGCAAAGATGTCCATAAATGCTGGATTCACAATTGACAAGAAGTTGTCCATCCATAGCTCTCTTCCAAATCAAATGATGAACATATTTAGTTCTACAAACATTATCCAACCATAATTTTAATTGGTACCATGCAGCCATTATTGTACTGAGGTGCCTTTAAATGCTAATACATATGAATGAGCTCATTCTCTATTGTGAAATGCAAAAAAAAAAAAACATGTTCTGTTATATCTGCTAAGATGTGAATAGTTTACAGGATAGAGTTTTCTGCTTTTTTAGGATATACTAGGATTATACTCTTTGATTTGATTGCATGTTTGAGTTTGTAATTGTTATGTGTATCTTCCAGTTTGACAAAGGGATCCACAGTTCTCGAAAGTGCTTGGCCATTACTCAGACTTGCTACACCTAACTTTGTCATGTTTGTTTGTTCTGTTATTTTACAATGACATGATACTGCAGATGTTTGGTGCAAATAGAAAGATCTTTTTTTACGTATCAAATTTTTAACATACAACTATGTACATTAGCCCTCTACTCTGATGAGGATGCATTTTCTGCAATGAAAAGTTAGCCTTATTAAAAATGATGTTCTCATATGATGGAGATAAAATATTATATTTTGATGTTAGGAAAGGCGGCTTTATAAAGGTGGTGGCCTCTCTATAAGGGTCTTTCAAGAGGGGGAAAACCCTCTTGGTTGCTTCCATTGAGGCTCTGGGTTAGCACTGAGAGAACCCTCCTTGTTGTCAGTAGTGATTGTTTGGAAAGAAAGAACTGTATATGCAATGTATATACATTGTATACTTCAACTATTGTTCATTTATTTTTTTTTTCATGAACTGTAGAAAACATTTTCTTGTAGTGGCATGTTATCAAAATATTCCCTACCATTTCTTACTGCATTTTGTGCTTTTCTTGACATGTTCATTTCAAATAAATTGTCAGGTTGTTATTGTTCTCTGTTGTTGCTGAAAAAGAGAGATGAATAAGTTGAGCCTGTCTGTCCTTCCTTTGCCTGTCCTACTTTTCGAACAATGTCTCCCTCAATAAGATTTCAACCAAAGTTGTGGTAAACAGTTAGAGTTTGATGGGACGGGAGATGGGTTCAGTTATCAGGTTCCATCATTAGTGGTCTTAAAGCCCTTGATTGTCAGACCCATCCATCTATTGATTTCCACACAGTATGTTTCTTAATAATTATTGGATTCCAACCATATTTACAAGAAGCATTATGAGGCCAGTAAAAAGTGGGCACATCAATTTCTGAAATGTACTAAAATTATAATTAAAATGTATGGATGACTGAACCAAAAATACAAAACTATAGTCATGCAAAATTAATTTTATATGATCGCTGAAAGTAAACACTGCATGTGTACTTTTTTATATAATATTTTTGCGATGATTTTCATTGCAAGGTCAGTTTATACTAAATACAATAATAACAAACATGATTGTGTTTTATATGCAGTGGTACAGCTGGTGTATTAGTAAAATCTGAAATGCAATTTAAGAATGCAGTTTATGTAATAAATTTGTTACTATTATTTATATATATTTTTTTCCACCTTTATCTTTTATTTTATATACATTTTAAAGAATTTTAATATCTTTACCATTTTTGTCTTGCAGTGGAATAAATTGATCCATAACAATCTTGATGGCTTGCACATATTTACTGGCCTAGTTTTGCTTTTCCATAATAGATGGGGAGGTTGAGTACACAAAATTCAGTAAATTTTTCATTTCCTTTTAACTTCATTACAATCTAGAATAGCATAAATAATCTCTTTAAAAGCTAAAACTGTTTTATATTTTCTTTTTTCATTTTTGAATAAGATATTATTTCCTTTGTTAGTACATTTTCTTCATTTTGATCAGCTAATTCAAAATCTAACTCATAAATCAAATCCATCATTCTTAAAAAAAGGCTAATCTAACATATCAGGTCTCTAACATCTGCCTTCCTCTTTCACGAGTTTATTTATAACATCAGAGCTTGAGTGTATATGCAAGTATCAGTGTAACAAAACCACCTTTTACTGCTGTGAAACTATTTGAAATATTCCATTTATGTAGGATGCCTAGTAAATAATGACTAAGACATCCAATGTCAACCAGGAAGTTTTTTTATGCGGTGTCATATTTAGGCAGCACCAGCAATTTGTGCAGTGATCTGTTTATTTCATGAAAAGCGGTTATAATTTTCTGCCTGTTTGTCAGCAAATTGCTTATAGTAGTTCAGTTTTTCAAAGGGTATTTGGTTGTATTTTTTTTTTATTTTAAAGGTTCATGATTTTTATTGCATGTCTGATTAATGCCAGTCTTTGTGTTTTATTCTTTATATTTTAACTGTTTGAAATATAATGTTTACAAGGAATGACATCATAGGCTTTTTATGAAGAAAGAAAGAAAATGAGAAAATCAACATGCACATTTAGGAAATCTTCCTCATATATTATCAGATTTAGACTTTTCCTGGCAAGTAGAAGTACAATTTGTGTGAGCAGTTTATTTCACTGTCATATTATTCATTTCATGACACATGCATTTATATATATGCAACTTTTTGTGCAAATTGATCCAGTGAATGGTATAAAATTATGAAATTTACACAGTTGCAGTCTTTTTTTTTTTAACTTTACTTTGTCACCAATTGCACATAAATATTTCTGTGTGAACATTAGTTTGTTTATAAATTTTCTATGTGTTGAAAATATTTATGTTTGTATATTTTTGTATATAACATTTCTTTTAATTAAAGAATGAATGTTCTTAGAATTATAAACAGGGTCTATTTAACTCCTATTTCTTGCATATGTAATTGGCAGCTATGTAGAAACTTTGCACAGGGACAGACATATACACACACAAGCATATATAAGCCAACAGTTAGGTACATAGGGACAGACTGCTCCAGTGGCCTAAGTGGTTAGAACGTCCACACCTTGGATGCTGGAGGTCTCCAGTTCAAACCCCAATCAAGTCATACCAAAGACTTATAAAAATGGTACTAACAGCTGCCTTGCTAGGCAGTCAGCATTGAGAGGTTCATTAGGACTGGATGTCCTGGTGTCAGGATAATGTGACTGGTGGGACATGATGCTACATGTCTGCAGCATAATGCCCCAGTGCTTGACATCACTATAGACTGCCACATGGCAGACATTATAGCGATGTGACTGAAAATTTGTTAATATATGTTAAAAATCCAAATCACACACACCCACACAAAGGGGCAGACACACATGTACACATGAGCAGGTAAGCCAACATTTACAGAGGGACAGACATGCATGTACACACACAAGCATACAAGCCAACAGTTATAGAGTGATAGACACATATAAGCCAACAATCACACGTGCAGACGTGCATACACACACAAGCAGCCAAGCTAAGTTACAGAAACATTGACACAGCAGGATGCAATTGCTTCAAGGATTATAGAAATATGCCATTTATTTTCAAAAGATCAAAAGTAGATATTTAAACTTTAGTAACAGAAGCCAACTTTTACAGAACTTGTGGAATTTTTCATCATGCATTCACAGAAAGCTGTTCTGTTCATTACTTTGACAATATGCTGTTCTATTCAACATGTTGACAATATGCACAGCAAATTGTCATATTAATATGAGGATGATAAAAAGAGTTATAAATTTTGTACATGTAAGAGTAGCTTTGCTACTTCAGGAAACACATATATCTGTTCTTCATTGTTAGGTGTACAAATGTACTTTGTGACTGCCTTTAATCAGAAGACATTCCAAGTTTTGCACCAAGCTGTCACTTGTGCTTTTTATCCATTAGCTGTATATCTTGAATGGTATACGTGGCCATTTTGGCATTACATGTCCTTCCTTAAGGTATGCAGTTATTTAACCCTATTTGACACCTACCTTCCTCTTGTGATCTAAATTGACAAGGACTCAGAATTAACTTTATTCAGTTTTAGCAGCATTATGATAGTTATAATATCTTCAACAATCAAAAACTTGGCTACTTGCAATGTCTGCAAGCATTTCATATTTTGAAGTAAAAGCATACAAAATGTCACCAGCAGTTCAGCCTACAGTTCATGATGCTTTTTTTCAGCTAACAGTTTCAGAATTGCAAGTAGTAAAATGCTACCTTCTAGAATTATTTTTGAGCACTGACATTGAATATTTCTTTGATAGAGTACATATTTGACATTACACCTTGTCATTTTAACATTACGTTCATTTAGGTCAGTACTTATTTAAAAATAATCCAGCTGTTTGTAAGGATAAACAACAAAGTCATGGAAAAGGTCATTCCAGCAAAGATAGGGTAGATGAATTATTTCACAATACATATATTTATAAGAAAATTTTTACTGTAAATAAAGTAATTTGGTGTGATTTATGTTGGATATATTTTACATATAATATTATAAGTAAGCACTAATAATAAGTCGAGAGGGGCATTTGTGGAAGAGCATTTCTTAGTTTGAACTCAGAATCCATTTATAACATGTGGCCCCATATCCTCAGAACATTTTTATCACAAAACCATGACAGTTGTTACATTTGCAACCTTGTACAAATCCATTTAAAGAAAAAAAAAGACACACACACACACATACATACAATTCTCAAAATTTACAGTTCATATTTGTATACCTAAATTTAGTATGCTGATAGGGAAACAAAGGTTAAGATCTTATTCAAAATGTTAAACTTAAATTACATTTGTGTAAAACTTGGTATGAATATTTAAAATAGTCCATTAAATATGCAACTGTGGTACATATTCATTATAGGACAGTATTGTTGTTGAAAAGTTTTTTTCTTTTATTGTTGATGAATAAACAGACTCAGAGCTAAAGCTTGAATTTTGTGCTCAAAAAGTGTTTTGATAAAAGGACAGGTGTTGGATACAAGGTGAAATGTTTTGGATGCAGGATATGATGTTTTGATACAGAGAGCTTTTATTGATACCATGACTGCTTTAATGTTTGCTGTATGAATTTCAGGAATCTCATTTGCCTTGGAAGCATCTAATTACTAAATTAATATTGCTAGTGATGTACATTACATTTACTCCTAGATTAAATATCAACCCTAATATCCCCTGCTATTTGTTTGTTTTCTTTAAGGAAAACGTCTGGTTCTAAGATCATAAAATCATTCTTAAGCTCAGCTCAAAATGTTGATTTTTTTATTATCAGTGTAAAATTCGCAAACAAGTAATTTTTAGACATTTAAGCTGAATTGGAATATGAGCTTGAAATTGTCTTTGTAAGCAAGGGATCTGGATGAATACATTTTTCAAAGTATATTTGAAGAAATCCAATGCCAGATAATGCCATTCAGATTCCAAAGTAACAGAATAAATAGGTTCTGTATTAATAAGGCATGTTTACATGTAACTTGCCTATCGTATGGATCTCTTGTGTTACAGCAGTCAGTGTATAAGACCACTTACCAGCCTGGCTGGTCAAGACATATTAGTCTGATCGTATGTGCATCTGACTGCAGACAGATGAACCAGGTTCTATTCCTGACAGTGACATGTATACTGCAGCTTTTGCTCAGTTGGTCTAGTATTGTGCTCATAATCTATGGATTATATATATGTGTTCTCTACCAGCCCAGACCAGTAGCCTTATTGTGTCCTTGGAAAAGACTCTTTGCTCCCATTTTAGAGCATGATATGGCCTGTAAGGTGTTGAAACCAACTTGACCATTTACATTTTGGTGTTCATCCAGCACTCATTACCTGGTGGAAAGGCGGGGGATGAGTTTCAACTATTCAGCATGAAGGAGGAATGGTAGTAATCAGAAGGGGTGGCAGGGCCTCCCTTGGATGTATTTTTCTTTGTGTCATGAAATTCACCAAATTTAAAAATTTGGATCCACTTTTCAACCATAGGAGCCATTTTATGCCATGATGCAGGGACTTAAATATATGTGTAAATAATATATTGGTCATTTTTTAATCTATATAAACATGACAATAAAACAGTTTTTACGTGTTTTTATTACATTTCAAAGCACAAGAATAATTATTAATAAATATAACAATACCATTATATACACGTAAAGTTCAATGTATAGCTTATGAAAGCAAGAATGAATAAGAATGGTTCTTTATAACTGATAGTACAAAATGCTGCTTAGTCTTTATGAATAATGTCACTGACACTTCATCAATATCTGCCTCATTTTTTTCCAGACCATTTTTAAATGCCTTCCTGAAATCACAATTCTCAACACTGGGCCCATCAATAGAAACTCTCATTAAAGTTTTCAGAGTAGACATAACATAGAATTTTCAAAGTTTATTTTGATAACAGGTTCTGGCAACTGAACTCCCTCTCACAGTCTGCAGTAGAAATAGGGGCAACAAGTTACGTGGTAGCTGCCTCAGATGCAGCTGGATATAAATCTTTGTTTTGCAGAGTTAGATTAGCCATATTCATTGTGCTTGATACCGACTTATTTTATAATTTTATTTTTTCATTGATGTAAGCGACTTGGGGCCCTTCACAGTCAACAACTAGCGTCCTTGTAGGACTCTCGGTACTAATTCAGCTCCCATAGTAAACCTATGCAAACACCATATTAAAAATTCAATAACTTAAAATGTCTGAATGCTCATGATCAAACCTATATTTATCAGTATAGATGAAACCTGGATGTCGGCTTGTGTTGAGGAAAGGATATGAACCACGGTATTTTCTGGACCTGCGTGTGTTTGAAACATGTGCTTTCAGTTCCACACCAAAGAGTTAGGTGCTGATTTTAGTAATGAGTGTTCCAAACTCAAGACTGTTAAAGGACTGAAATTTCATCAATAAAACAATGTCTCTATATTTTGTTCACTTACAACTAGGATAAACTCTCAAAAGATTCTTTTTCCTAAAACATAACTTACATCATTAACCAATCTTGGCCAGCTAAACCCATATATGCTCTATTTTATGTTCACCCATTTCCAGGCCAGTTCCCATTTTTCCATATAATAAGTACCGTGTGTCCTTTAGTGGCATCATGTGTTGCTTATTTAAGTTAGATGTTATCTAAGTAAATAATCCATAAAACACTAAGCAGTTCCAAGTGCGTCTCACACTCACAGTTTGCAATAAACATAAATTAACAACACATGCAAATTACACCGAATCTTTCTGCCGACCTGTTCAGCAATAGAGTATCCTCCGGTAATTTCTTATTTCCTACTAATCACATTTAATTGCTTCTCAAAACCTACTGACAGCTTGCAGTTAGCTGCAATCATGTTCGAATAACGTCTTACTCATCACCTACCGACATTATCCACTGACTGCCGCAAATAGTGAAAACAGGTATTAAGTGGCCAGAGTCACTTATATCAATGAAAACTAAAAAATTTGCTTTATAAAAATTTGTCGCCAGCAACTTTTGTCAGTCAGTAAAAAATAGTGCCACTTTCAAAATTCTTTCGCATTTGGCGACAAATGCAAAACCTAGTGGAGACCCTGGGTGGTGGAAAATAGCATTCTTGGTGTATGAGACTCTTAATGACCAGCTGCTTAGTTGGTCCAAGCCATTTTAGCTAGTGGTATGAGAGCATAATGTACAGCACAAGTCAGGTGTGAGTCCTGGATGTGTGATACATTTAACACCTTTACCTTTTAACTTCAGTATTTGGGGACATTGTTTTAGGGAAGGCTTTATCTTCCAAGACTGTTTTGGGTTTTTCCAGTTCTTCAAATGTACAGTTTTTCAACTTTTAAGCAGTACAGTATAGCCAGTATTGCGCTGATGTGCTGTAAACCATTAGAGTGCTAATGCTTGTTTTAGTAATATAACTATTATGCCTGTTAACAAAGTTGTACCATATCGCTGTTTTATTTCTTATTTAGCCATTGGTGTCAGTTAACAAAGTTGTACCCTATCTGTGTTTTATTTCTTATTTAACAGTAGGTGTGAGTTAAAAAAGTTGTACCATATCTGTGTTTTATTTCTTATTTAACTGTAGGTATCAGTTTACCAAAGATATTGGAATAAAGCTTTAACATAACATAAACAGAAATCCATTTTAGTTCATCTTTGTTTTCCTTTAAAAAAAACATGCAACTGCTTTGTTGATTTTTTACATTGTTTATCATGAACATTTGTTTAATATATAATCAGCATAAAGTGATTATGGTTGTGTGTCACAGGTATTGGTCAAGCTGTATGTTTATATTTAATTGCATTATTTTCATTCACATTTTATATTTGCTTTATATCTATATTATTTACATATGCTTTCGGTATTTTTGGTTAAACTGTGTTGATCTCATATGTAAATCAACTGCTGTAAGTGCATGTCACCATCATTGTCATTTGCCAAGGGTTATTGATCCACCTTGGCTAATAAAAACAGAAAATTCCCAGTCATGCTTTTCTTGTCTTTTTTTAAACCTATTCCTTTTAAGGTGAAAAAAATTGGTGTATGAGAAACATTCAAAAGAAGATACCATGCATGCATAATTGACATACTGCCACTCCACCCACTTGACTGCCACACATAAGAACTGAAAATTAACATGTCGGCAGTGTCTGCTGATAAAACCAAATGAACTGTGCACATTTAAGACCATGGACACGAAGTCAACTGACCATATAAAATTCTAGGTATTTTCAACATCTGTATCTAAATGAATTAAGGGCCAAATTTTAAACTCATTGTCATTAGCACTTTCATATTTTGAAAATTTTCATTAGTAATTGTTAACAAATATAAAAATGAATATGCTTGTAATATAGAAGAAAATATAGGTCTTCTGAAGTAGGTCAATTATCCCTATTTCCATGTAAATCTTACATTCCAGATATTTCATGTGTTGCTTCTTATAATGATTAGGTTTTTACATACAACAGGTGTGTTAGTTATTCTGTCTTCTAGCTTGCATTATTATCTGATAGAGAACTAAAACTGGTTATATTTACAAATATTCGAAAGGGTACAGTGATAGGTTTTGGATCAGAAACTGTCCTGTATTCAAACCTGTGTTTTTAACTCTTTTCAAAGACTCCCTAATCCTAACCTTAGACAAGCTTTAAATTAATATATGTGGTTCAAAAGTAAATGATATTGACTCTGGATATTTTTTGATGATACTTTTATTTTAAAATCATTACTGCCAACAATCAAATATAATTACTCATGCTTCATCTTTTTATATCTGAAATATGGATAAACTTGATTTAGATTTCTGGCTATAAATACAGGTATTTGGTAAATTACTTTGAGATTCAATTTATCTGAGATTTGTATCATGGCTTATTGACTTCAGGAGTTGAAATCTTGTTACTTCCAGTTCAAGATTCTTTTTATAAAGTTGCATCTGTCAATACTTTTTGTGCTTTAGGGTCAGGTGGCTTTAAAATGAGTCATTTGTTCATAATGAGGGTATTTTGCTGTCAGCATGTGACTATTATACAAAAAGTTATAAAAAAAAAAATTGTAGCTGTTTGACCATAGAAATTCAGAATCATGACTATTGAATTGTTTCTAACAATTATGAAATTATAATATATCATAATATAGCACTGTACTTATTAATTACATCTTGTAATAAAGATTTAGTCTGAACATTATATTACTTTTTGTGTTAATTTAGAAAGAAGAATGCACACTCTCTCAATCACTCCTTCTTTTTATCTCTTGTTGTTTCCTGGTTATCAGATGTTTTTATTCCTAATTCTTATTCGTCCTTCATGTCAGTTTGCATATTCATAGTACCATGCATCTGTATGTTTCTATTTCCTTACTCACCTAGCTAATGCACAGAATAAGAAAGCAAATATTTACTGTAATGTATATTTTTGTAAATCATTTGCTGTTGAAACTACATGAAATAATAAACCCTTGACAGAAATTTAAAACTTAACAAAAATATTTTTTTCATTGTCCAAAGGTTTTATGAAAAAGAAATGTTATTAAAATTTCCAGAAATCATGATCACAAAAGATATACAAGATTAACATACATGTACTAATATTATTAAATGTATAAAAAATAGAGGATCTTAGAGGAATGATCATCTCAAATTAAATTTTCCTGTATGCAACTAGTCATGATTTCTATCTTTTGCAAGCCTTGTTGAGCAAAGATTGAAATGATTATTATTAATTTATTTATTTTAAATTTGAACATTTTTTGGGTCAACAAAATGGTTTTCTTGTACTTATATATTTTCAGTATTATGGAAAACTTTTCTCCAAAGAACAATAGCATTAATAATAATATTCATACCAATAGCAAAACACATGGTTAGGATTATTTCAAGCATGTAGTATACATGTCTTGTATTCAATAAATACATTACAGTAGACTTGGTACTATTTATTAATACCAGCATGACAGCAACATATTTAAACAAACTGTCATATGGAATCTGTATTTGCCTCAGTTCAAAGCATTTCCCATTATTCATTTCATACACACATGTCTACATAGCTTGGAGAACCGTTAATGCTACATGCACGTTTACAAATTCAGAATTATTTCTGATCACATTAAATATTCCTTGATAAATTAGATAGTTGTATTGATGTCTTTATCTAAATGATTCAAACTGTAAATATGCCATTCTCATCAGTCAAGTCACAAATATAATTCACATTTCTACATTTCTGTCACCTACAAAATATTGGTTTATTATTCACCCATACACCCCTATTCATCTACATACTAGTAGACAGTACTTCTCCTTCATCAGTGGACATGTTTTTTATTTATTTATTTTTCAGACAAGAAGGTTTCCTTGAAAAAAGCAAACTTTATGAATATTTCCAGAATCAATAATCATAAAATGTCTATGAGATTACCTTAGATATACTAACAAAATTAAATGGACATAAATATAGGATCTTAAAGGAAAGCTCATTTGAAATGAAATTTTTGCAGAGTCAAATGATTTCTATCCTTTGTAAGTTGTGGTAAGCAAAAATTTAAATTATTAAATATGTTTTTATAAATGTCATTGGCATGAGCACAGATGTATGATTCTAATTATCACATGATGAAAAATACCTGATCTGATTTGATGAAATTGCATAAAAGTATAGTCGTGACTTTGAAATACAGTTGCAGTTTGCCATTTCCTTACATTATGTCAGCATGACATTTATGAAGTAATAGAGCTGTTATGTGTAGAAAACTTATGTGTTGTGTTTAGCGAAAATAACTATATATATATATATATATATATATATATATATATATGTGTGTGTGTGTGTGTGTGTGTGTTTATTAATGAATAATTGAAATAATGAAAGACAGCAACTCATCATGTACTTGATAGCATGACTGTGACTAAATTAAAATTGTTTACTTTCAGCCAATGGTACCAACCTAGGTATGATATTTGTAATACCTCCCTGGCATAACAGTGCTATATTCCTATTATACAGGTGCATTCCAGCCAGTAAAATTCTTAGATAGCCTGACAAGAAATTCTCTGCATCCTGCCAAAAAGATTCTGCTTCAGACATGTTACAGTCTTTCTTTTCACTTTGCTGAATTCCTGCAACTGCAAATAAACTATCATCCTTGGCTGCTCGTGTAACATTTTTCATAGATTTCACAATGGTATAAAAAATGAATTTAAAACACTCACTGAACAACAATCATTATGAAGAAAAAATATGACCTCTTCCCAGTCCAGTAGCTTATGTTATATTTTGCAAAGCGACAAAGAATGATGTCACAGTATTCATTAATTAGCTTATACTCCTGCTTACAGTTGCTTCTGAAACCATACTTGAAACCAGCTAATTTATTTCCATAAAGTTGCTTGACTGCCCAAAGTAAATCTGTGCTTTTCAACTTTGCATCTGTAAACATGATTTATAATATATCAGTCCCCCCCCCCCCCCGCCCCGTCACATATACGTGTATCATCATAGAGACCTGCTACAGGGTGATGGTAAAAAACGTTTATCCAGTTAATGCTACTTGCTTAGTATACAATAATCATAATGCCTGTGTTCTTCAAGCTTAGAAGAACGTGCAACATGATATAATCATGGGATGAAAATTAATTTGCCCAGCTAAAAGTGGCAGGACAAAATTTGTTGTAGTCAAATGAATTTCAAGTCTGATTAGCATTTCCCTTTAATGAAAAGTATGTTTTGTCAAGAATATTGCCAACTTATTCATTGAAAGACTCATGGTACTAATTACACAGTAAGATCAAAATTGGTATGAAAACGGGTGAAAATAAAATATTGAATATACTGGTTTGAGATTCCAAGATTGGTTTTTAATGGGAATATTTTTTTAATCATTTCAAATATTATCCTAGATAGAAACAGAAAAGATTTTCAATATGCGCTATCAGTTATTTTATTAGCTTGATGTAGGAAAGCCAATAATGAATGTAGCAATTTATTTCTGATGTGTAAAATGGGTGGTATGAGTTTCAAGCAAATGCATTGTTTGTTTGGGCATTTTTTAAATGCTTTGAGATATAGGTTTGGTTCTGAATATTTAGAAATTGAGATACTGAATTTTCAATATTGTTTCTTCCATGGGTTTATTATAGAAATGAATTAGCAATGTGTGCCCCAGAAGTCCGTATATTCCATCAGAGAATGGTTTTCCATGTGTTTTGATGAATTTCTTAGAAACACTTGGCTCTCACTCTTCGCCGCTAAGAAATAGTTACCAGATGGACTGGTCATAGTTCTGATGAAGGGTGTTAGTAGGCTCCTAGAATAAGTTCCTGAAAGCAACCTTTCACATGACTGAATTTTGATTATTAACATTGTCAACTTTCATATTTTTATAATAACTGGGTGAATTAGAGTTTATTCTGGGCAAGTAAAAGTTTCTAGTTCTTGTCTTTGTGCAAGTAGATTTGTAGAGATAACTGGTAATATGATATAGTAAAATGTCTGTTAGGATAATGTTCCTTTAAGAAGCACCCAGGATCCAGTGTATGTATATATATATATATATATATATATATATATATATATATGCACATGGGTTGTAATGTACATATACATGAATCTGGTATGTATGTAAGATTATATGGAGGTTAACAATGAAACTTTTAATTTTAAACATTTTCAGAATTGCAGCAATTTTCATACAAAACTATCATGATTCCCGTGTCCCCTGCTCATAAAGGGTTAGGGCCAAATTTAACATTCTTTTATATAACTGTTTGCTTGTGTGAAAAAGCAAATTTTTTTTTAGCTCAGTGAAGTATGTGCTGCTTGGACATCCAGTGTGGCCACTACAGTATCCATCTTGAAAATTGTGTCTAATCCTGATGAATAGATGGTCATATCAACATGGGTTTGCCACTAAAAGATTTCTTGCTTTGTTTGAAAATCATGCTGCTCAGTCATCAGATATGGCCATCACAGTAAGAAGTTTAGTTGTTCCAAGTGAAAATGCCACAAATGTGAATTCCAATATGGACATCACTGTAGCCATCTTTAAGATCTTGTTATTGCAATGCCTCCTCGAACGATGATCATATATCAACAGTTGGTCTAAAATGAAAATGGTGCTGATCTGACTTTCCAGTATGGCTACAATGGCTGCTGTCTTGAAGATTGTATTATCATCTCTCCTAAACAGAAAGTCACATTGACATGGGTGTTTTCTTGAGAAGACTTCTTTATATGATGTCTAGATTGTCCTAAATGAAAATGATGCTGATTTGACAACCAGTATGGCCACCATGGAAGCCATCTTGAAAATCTTGCTTCATTGCTACTCATCCGGAATAAATAGTCATATTCACATAAGTTTTCACAAAAATCTCCTGATAATGTCTAGTTGACCCTAAATGAAAATGCTGCTAATCTTAATCTAATATGGCCATTGGCTACTGGTAAATTTAAATTCTTGTTATTGGTATTTCTCAAAAACATCGGGGAGTGTTTCAACACAAAGCTATTAAAAGGTACAAATGGTGTTCTAATTGCAGCAATAATTGACCCGTCACTATTGCATAGCTTTTCATGTCAAAATACCTCATCCATTCAATATGAATGCATCCTCCCACAGAGTGGAGAATTGTCAGTAAGACACAGTCAATTCATGTGCCATGTATGCCCATGTGAGAACACTATGTTAGTGGGGATAGAGAAAAATTGCTTAAGTAATAACGCAACATTGGACCTACATCAACTTTATAGGAATTTATATTCCTTATATTCAATAATTGATTAACATCAATTCTATCCTTTTTGCACAATATGGACTTGTGAAGTCTTGAATGTAGCCCATTCTTGACATACTTACAGAGGACAGAGGAAACGTCAATCCCTCTATTGTCAGAATTTTCAGGTTATTTTCTTGCCACAGGGAGCCAATGTAAGATGACTAGTTCTTCAGTTCAGAAGAGCACTCTCGGGTCCAAGGAGCTTATCAGACCAGTCTTTTTGGAGATCGGTATGGCTCTTCCTGTAGAATGGAGTGAATGTTTGAGGAGTAGATCACCTCTTCCCGTAAAGGGGAAAGTCAAACATTCTAAACATTCACAGTAGCATGTTGCTGCCTTCCATGATTAAGGAAGTGCACTGCACATATCACTCTGTTAATGTTGTGTCTTGCCCTCCCATGAGGAAGAGTTGTACAACACTTAACATTTATGGGTTAGCATGTCACAATGTCCCAATTGGGATATGCTGCACCACATCTTGATGAGTGACAAAGATAAACTAGACTCTGACACATCTAATGTATGTTGCCTGACAGTGACCAGTCAGATTATACTGGTCAATAGCCACTGGTCATCTCATACTGGTTACCAATTTTAAACTGGTCATTACTCAGAGACCTCATGGTATGGGGATAGGGATTGAACTGAGTTGTAACACAGGTGAATTGATACACCTGTGCCACATATCGATATGATTTGTGATAAACATCCTGTGATATGATACATTATCAATACACATATGAACTTGATTGTCTTTCCATCTTTAGACAGACTAACTCTATCAGTGGTAGGTAGTGCTCTTTTATGCACTTTTACTGGTTGTATTTCCAGTATGCAGATTACAGAGAGACATATACTTAGCATCTTTTAATATGCCATTCTCATCCTAGCATCTGTTTATATATCATTCTCATCCATGATAAGATAACAAAAATACTTTCAAATAGACTACCCGTTTGTTGTCAGTGATTTTTATTCAGCATTTTACTCCATTTGTTCATATGCAGGACTCACTTTAGCCACCAGACAGTGGTAGTCTGATCAAATTAATTCTTTACTTCTTAAATTCATTTGTTACATTCTTATTTATTTGGTTAATCTTAACTCCAGGAGGGATATATATTTTTGTAGCACATGATCCTGCAGGGCTAAAATTGCATTCTACTTTTAAATTGTGTGTATTATAATCTGACTTGGTATTCTGCTTTTTCTACATTTGCTGAAAGCGAGACTGACCTGCCATCTATATTTGTCCATTCAGCATGTAAATCTGACTCATATTTTAACACCATTTCAGGCTCAAAATCTCTAACACTTTCCTAGCTCCAGTAATCTGATACACTTTATAATTTTAAAAATTATGGTCATCAGAGTATTTGCCAAACAAAATCATTGTCTGAAGATGAACCATGCTTGGAATCAGCCTTTGGCTTTTCTAATTAGCTCGTATTTTAAACATGCAATTGTAAAACTTCTGATGCATTGTTCAAGTTACAACAGAATGCTTGTTCCAGGGTACAATGTGGCAATCAAATTTAGTTTAAAACCACTCATGTCAAGCTGAAGAAACGTGATGTATAATTATTATTAGGTGTCTACTCGTAAAACAGATGTGGCAGCAAGTGCCAAGATGCATCTACTGATCTACTGGCACAACTAATGTTGCAAAAAGCATAATAAGGGTGAATGGTTCAGTAGAAATTGTATACTGTGCCAAGTACATTTTCATATACATGACTTTCAACTAATTTGCAGGAGTTCTCATGCATCACTACTCTCCACTTGCATGAATTTGTACAGATTTTGTGTGATTCAAGGACCCTAGCAGCTCTCTGTTTAAGTACTTTACAAAAAAACTAATGATCACTTTTACACTAAGTTTCTCTCTTGCTTTTCCATTACTTCCAGTTGTTAAGCAGCAAATACACTACATTAAGTTCTGATTGGTGGTTATTATTTACCCTGCACTGGAACAACAATAACCATCAAAGAAAATTCCGTGATACATATTTGACTGCATGGCACTAATAGTGTAGCTTTAGAATTTGATCAAAGTAGACAAGATACAAATTAACAAAAAATGTTGCATAAAAGGGGGTAATATGTGATCAGTAAAGTACTTGAATATGCATGTAGAACACATTTGGAATGTCTGTGCTGAACAAGCTGTTGGGATAAAATAATTAGCATGGTATTCTCTATTAAAGAATAACAAGGCAAACTACTAATAATTATTGATGATTGCTGAAAATTAAAATAACTGGCATACAGTAAGTATCCGGTGGCCTAGTGGTTAGAGCTTCCACCTTGGACGTGGGAGGTCGCAGGTTCGAACCCTGGCAGAGTCATTTCCCTTTCATGGCCTTAACTTTTGCCCAGACTTGTTTTGAGTTGCTGCAGTGGTTAAGTGTAGAGCAGTATTTGCGCCATGCATTGGTTTTCGCTTCTTTTATTACAGTTTGTGTGATAGCTTCCTTTTGTTTGTAGTTCATAAAGTAAGTAGCTAGTTTTGTATGTTTAAATCGATTTAGGGCTTTCTTTTTTTCCGTGATGGCTATTTGACATTCCTCTGTCCATCATGGTATGTGATTTTTATTGGAATTCCCGCTTGTCTTGGGTATACTGCTTTGTGCTGCTCTATTTATTGCCTGGGTTATGTTATTGTAATATTGGTTCGTGTCGTTGATATGCAGGTCTTCTAATAGTGTCTTGCTCAGTATTTGTTGAAACAGATCCTAATCAGCTTTTTCCATTTTCCATCATTGTATGTTCATTTATTGTTCTTTTGCACTTTGTATATGTATTGTGATACATATTGGAAAGTGGTCACTGCCTAACGTGCTTTGATGAAGCA
>JAECUM010006901.1:0-42007 GCA_016617855.1 Megalonaias nervosa
TCTCCATGCACGAAAACGCGCATTTGTGTTGTCTGGAATAGGTCGTCATACGAATCGGACAGAAGATCATTTTTCAATCTTATGACTTTTGCAATGTGTAACATTTAACTCTTCGTTGAGCGCAATCGAGTTCTTAATTAAACTTAACTAAAACTTCCACGCCGCGCAATCACACTTCCAGGCAAGCTAAAAGAGCCATACAACAAAAACAATTAGCATTATCATGATTCTGTAAATGCGAAAGTTGGTTTCAATTTGAAGGATTTCTCCTTGTCACGCGAGTATTCCTTCAATTACGCCATGCGAGGATACAACATGAGATGAAAAATTAATTCGCTGATTCCCTGTCTTGAGATCGAATACTCTACTTACACGAACGTGCATCCATGCTTTATCGAACCTGCGGAGATATGAGTCACATAACTTATCCACTTGGTTCTCTCTAAGTCGTGTATTCGAGTTTTGGGAATGAGAAATATTTGAAATTATGACCTTGTTGGTTTGAGTGGATAGATAGCGAAGGAAGTCTCATTTCTGAATAAAGGAGAGATGGGTCTCGCGCATTACAGAGATCATATAATTAAATGTATGTGCATGCGGGCTCTCTCGAGTTTGCGTAATCGAGCCTCCAGATCGCAATGCAGGTTATAATTCCGATGGCCTCCTATGAAGGTCGATTTCACCCGTGATTAAACAAATAAACTTATCGTGTTCTGTACTATGTTCAGTTTGAAATGCGACTTAAATCAATATGTGTTATAGATTATAGACCCTGGCAATTTAGCTCAAAACCTCTTTCTACAATATAAATTGTAACTTCTCCTTGTCAAAAGTTGGCGAAATAAATTCCGGTTAAACATGTACACAAAAACAACCCTAAATACATAAACAACCAACTAAGTTTTCATATATGCTGTAGATGGATCATATGTACGTTTATTCCTCCCTCATAAGCGAGCAACTACCAAAACTTATGACCGGTCCCTAAATATTTAAATAAGGATTTGTTTTAGACATGTATTATAGTTTGAAAACCCAAAACAAAACATGTCTCGTTTGGACAATTGTTTCGCAACTTTGCATCACTGACATCGTAATAATAAGGCAGAAACTCCCATGGAAAGTGCGCGCCTAGCGAGTTCAATGTTTGCAGCTGAAATTCTTTCTTCCTTTCTATATGGCCCTTCATAGATTTGCACCTATTTGTGTTCCTTATAAGAGAGAGAGAGAGAGAGAGAGAGAGAGAGAGAGAGAGAGAGAAAAGAGAAAGGTTGGTTGCTAGGAGAATAAGTAATGCAGAGGGCATTTCAATAAAGTTCTGTAATATTTTATGCGTTACAATATAGTAGATATAATGAAAAATATTTGTTATTTTTATTTTCATGTTTATTAATCATGAATAATGGGAAAGTCATCACCGGTAGGGAGAGTATCATTGCAACATTATACTGTGAAAACTTGAAACCACAATTATATGCATAAATCATGGTCGATCTTCAATGGGTCTAGATAGAGCTTGGGTAACATGCTGTCTTGCATCTCAGGGTTTCTTGGGTATTATACCCCCTTTCAGCATGTGGAAGAATTTGTGGTGCCTCAGTCAACGTCAATGGTTTCCTCTAACTTTCTTTTTCTTCTACACTTCAAAAACAACAGTAACCAAGATATGAATGATCAAGATCGTATTCTGTAGATCATTTAATAGACCCACATGTGTTATGTTACTGTGTAATATGTCAGAGGACACTATTAAAGCCAAAATGATGTACATTTGGAAGCAACGTCGGCGATTACACGTTAAAATAAACTGTTTCAGCTATTTTAATTTAATTATTTGTAATAGCATCTATTTACTGTAAATGGAGACAATTCTTGTAAATTTTGTCTATTTGAAATTGTTCTAAAATATTTGAACGAGCACTACATTTAGACAATCTGAACAACTTCGACCTTTTTCCTAGATGTCCACTTGATTGGAATGCACCAGTGAAGTCCGATCGTACATCAAGAGTAATGCATTTTTTTCTCCAGTGTGACCACTAATCTGTCGGAAAAGTACCTCTTACACAGCATTAGAATAAAAATGTTGATCATCTTACGAATGATGTAGTCGATGGCTATTACATTATGTTCAATTGTTTATTTTACTAGTACTATACCAATGTCGATTTAATACTGAACATTTCGATCCAAGTCCCTAGACAACAGTTAAAATAAAAATCTGATTTAAACAGAACGATTCAGGTGTAATACCACTGAGGTATTTACTAAAGCTGAGATATATGTAATGTGAAAATAGGAACAGTAATAACTTAGTTTTCATTTTGGTAATTATGCATGCTAATGTTTGCTGTGGTAATTTGCGAAATTGTGAAATTGGCGTTGTTCTATGAGACTGTCGAATCTTCATTTCTACTTAATTGCATCTCTCTCTCTCTCTCTCTCTCTCTCTCTCTCTCTCTCTCTCTCAATGTGTGAATATGAGCCTTAGCAATTCTTGACAAAATAATTCATATACGGTACCGGAAAATTGAATTTACAAGCCACTTTAAAAATCTTATTTTAACTACAGAGTAATTCACGGGCAAATAGTTCCTCTACCATAAAGTAGCATCTTAACAATCGTCCCTCGTACTTTCCAAACACTGGTTGAAGAATAAGCGAGAAAAGCTTAAATTGTGAATGCCATTTCCTGTCCAACAGTCCAAAACCTAGACCATAGGCTGCCCCCATATCTCTCTCTCTCTCTCATTTTTCAAAAAACACTTTATTCCGATAAGCTAAAAACGAAAGATGGAGTATATATTTTATATATGATTTACCTTTTGCTGGCATCATTTCTACAGAATATCCGAATTTGTATTATCTCAAATTGTAAGACTGACGTTATAGTGAAATAAATTGCGCAACAGAGCTCAATACAAAAGGTAACCTTAAATGTTTCATCTGAGCCTGATTAGATGTAGAATGAACGCATTTAAAACATTTTTTTGATAAGTGGAATCATTTTAAATGAACTTTTTTCAGGAATTCAAATGAAACAGTAACATTTCAGACTGTCTGTGGAAACATTTGCTAAAAGGCTGAAGATGACATTAACAATGTTATTAAACAATGTGAACAATGTGGAGTGAAGGGAATTTGTTTAAATTTTTCAGTGTATATAAGTTTGTATCGCAATGTGAATATATTTTATAATTCTTATATTTAAAAAAATGCGAGAGGGTATATTAAATAGACATCAGAAGTAAAATCGGCTTCTTGCAATTTCTTATACTGTATTCTATGCACAAATAATATACAGATAGGGAGCTACCGTTTTTCTTTCCTTCGACAACATTCACCTGTTGATTAATTTGGACGCTAGTACTGCTAAGTGCCAAGGTGTGGACCTGGACCATTTCTCTACCAGCAGCCAAGGACGCAGACTCATGGCTCGACAGAAACAGATGTAGCTTCTGAGGTAGTCGTCCTTTTCCAGATAGCACAGGCCGAGTATATTTAGCGCCACCTCGCGGTGTTCTATGAATGTGTCAAATCGTTCCCGGGTGGCAATCCTAATCATGTTAATGAAGGCACCATGAGCATTTGCTTCATCGCCCAGTTCTGTGTGACATTTGTACAGCAGGTAGTACCTCATCATATCAGGGTCAACGTAGGCGTCCGAACTTTTCCAGTCATATTCTGGTACGTGGAAGAGTTCATATTTGATAACATGTGGAACAATGCCCATCTCTTCCATGGTATACCTCACATCTAGTTATATACACTGTTGTACATTGTTGTCTCTGCCAAGTCTTGTAATAGCAGCATCATCATAATCTGTCTTTATTTGTGATTCTGAGCTTTTGACGAATGATATTCCGAAGACTACATTTCCGTTGATGACATTTCCTACATATACCAAACCGAGGCAGTAGTTTTATAGAGTACATTGTTTCAATTGCTTTATTTGTTTTCCAAGTACATGGAGCACACCGGCAAATTTAACTTTTCAAGCCATCCTATCTGTGCCACTGTTATTAAATGCAATGAGGAGCAAAGGCCGACATAATTCATACTTCCTTCCATTTGACATTCCTGTATCCATGATCTTGGCTATGTTGACATATGCAAGTGTAGCTTTCATTATTTTTGAGACACCTTTAGTTAAGAACCTGTGTCTTGTCATATCAGGTAAGTTTATCAGTGATAGAATATGAAGTATGTGTTTCATAGATAAATTCATAATGAGATGCTTGTTACAAATTTGGCACATGAGGTTAAACATCACGAAACCACTCCAATATATACCCAAGTTCTGTCTCAGGCCCGGTTATCTGCATACTATGAAGTTGCTGCTGTATAGAGAGAAACGTAAGAACATACCCAGCTCCTTGAGACAGAAAATTATTTAGCAGACGGGACAAAAGGGCTGCCGTACAAGGATTTATTTTTCCGTCAAACAGATTGTTTTCCGGAATGAAGTAAGCAGGCAGATTCCTACTCTCTACGCAGGATTTTAGAAAGTAGAGAGCCTCCATTACCCGATCTAACACGTGCGATCGGTCCCATTCCCAAGTGTGATGAAGTTCTACCTGCCACAGATCTACAGTTTTCATTGTGTACGACATTACTACATCTTGCAAAAAGGGGAAACTTTCTTTAAGATCTTTAGCCATCATTTTAAGTATAATGTAGAAGTGTTTTTGTGTCATGTTGAATAACTGTAAAATAGACTTTTCGTGTACAGAGAACGAAATACACCATTCCATGTGATAGGAGGGGCTTCCCTTGAACAATGGCTGTCATGATGGTTTGTGGCTGCCATCCGTTTGTAGCACATCTGTTCATCCATTGGGAAGCTTGAACGGGCCAATCTGGGTGGAGAAATGTATCTACAATATCAACCTGTATAGCACTGTGATGGCTCTGATATGCGCTGAATTTGTATACATAACGGAGAAAACTGCATCATCGTATGTTGTTGGATCTCAATAAAGGCAGAACTTGAGAAATAGAAGTTTAGTTTTGAATATGGCCCTACTGTTAAAATCATGGCTTGCGTTATCCATTTTACCGTGATGGCCCACTCGTAACCACGTGTAGCCGTGATGGACTTCCTTGTCCTCTGTATAAAGCACTGTATGTTGAGGGCTGGGTGGATCAATATGTCGACCGCTGACTGTTATAAACTTCCAAACTTGCATGTTATCGATATCACCTTCTCCTTGCTGCGATGTTCCCTCAGCTTTTTCTCCTATTATAGTATGGGCAATAACGTCCCCTTCCAATGCGCCTATCACGTCAAAGTGCATTGTATTGCTTATTCTGAAGTCTATCAAGTGTCTAGTGAATCCCTTGGAATCCAGCATTGCAAAAATACAAACTGAAAAATTATCAATATTTGCCATCTTAAAACAGGTTTTGAGTCTAGAGACTCTGAAGGGAAGACTGACTGACGTGTGTTGTTTATCTGAACTGTGATAAACATAGCTAAATACACATTGGAGACATCCATGTTGCAGGGTACCAAAGGGGGAAGTCGAAATAGTCAAATAATAATAATAATAATAATAATAATAATAATAATAATAATAATAAATATATACAGCATTGAAATAAAACAGTTTTAGAGGATACAGACAAATATTAGCTAAACATCATAAAATATCATTTTCTTTTGTACTGTAATTTGAATGTTATTTTCACCTCCGTGTACACGTGCAGGTAGTCCGATAAATCAATCCCCAAAATCAGTGTTGATACTGATATCGATATGTGAGTCTGATGTCACCTGTTCATTAAAATGTACAATTGTCCTGCATGCAAATCATTCCGGAACACACTTGCGGACAGTTTGGACACTTGTCGGTATTTTCTTACAGGCATATCTAGCAAGAAATTCAAAATGGTCACATGACAGGGGGTTGTACTATTCCACGTGGATTTACAAGTCACCAAACATAGTATTTGATCCGGAATTGTTTGTATCGCCAAAAGAACCATTCAGCCGATGGTAGCTGAACAGGTGCGAGAAATGCCGGTAAGTGGATAAAATACACACCTATGGTTGCGGACAAGATTATCTGCAGAATTTTGCAGGTTTTAATGAATTGGCTATATCGGTTCCTAAACCGCCACTAATTAAATATCTTTAGATGTATGGGGCTGATTTGTCGGCAAAACGTGTAGGGAGTTTTGCTTAAAAAACACCTGCACGGATGAGATTAATTTCCTCAAGGAGACGGAGAGAGAAAACAAAAAAGAATGCACAACATATACAAAGGATGTAGACACTTCCAACCTATGGAAAATGCTGATGCGTTGATCAGGGCATTACACTTAATGAATTTGTTTTAGATTATATTCCTTTTTTATTATTTTTCTGTGTATTACATCAGAAAATGACATTTAAAACCACTGTTTAACAGAACTATTCAGCGAACATTGCTGGCGCTGACCCTCATATATAGAATCCGCAACCCTTTTGTCTATTTAGACTCATCGTGAAACTTAGTTTAACTGTTATGGTGAAGGATTATATGTATATTTTTACATAGATCAGATATATACTTTATCTACAGTGCATCCAATGAGTGAACTTAGTTTCTATTTTACAAAATACACTAAAATTTGTGTTATTGGAAAGAGGAAAATGATGGTTTCTATCAATGTAAGACAGTGTTGCTGTCCAGTATCATAATACAGATAGTCATTTCAGTATATTTTTAATTTTTCACCTGAAGGGAAGAAATCAAATTTGCATATTGCCAACTTTAGTAGATTTTTAATACTTAGTAAAACAATAAGATCACCTACCGACAGGTTCGCACAAAAAGCACATACCGTAAAGCATTATTTTTCTAATTATGAAACTTCGAATAATAATAATAATAATAATAATAATAATAATAATAATATATTCAACTGCAATGAAATATGATGCTATTTGCTATTTACATGTTTTCCTTTTCTCATTACTGTATGTACCCCACCATCATTCCTTTTACAGTCGTGAGAATTGAAGGGAAAATTAGTATGCTATGAGAAATTGGAAGACAATTGGAATATCATATTAACAATGTTTCAGCTGGAGATTCTTTTGATTATTGTTGTAATGAAATTATAATCAGTAATGGAAAATAAAATAAAACTCTTGCCAAATGATAAATTACACCATTAGTTCACAGACTTTAAACTTTGGGATATGATTGGTGGTAATTTTTAGATACACACAGTGGCTTTTAGAATTGCAATTATGAATCATGGTGTGGGACCCATTCTGGGGATAGTTATGTTGTTAACAATTTTTTTTAAAGATTTGAAGTCTTGTAGGTATGGATCTGAAAGTTGTTTTGTGACATCTTTAAAGCCAGTGCTATAACATATGCATCTGACATTCGGGTTATACTGTCTGGTCTAGTCCCGGGGATGGTCCCTATACGTAAGCTTCCCCCGCTTCATAACTTGAAAACGATTTAGACCCCACCCAATAGTCACATATAGGTCTTAAGGACATTTATCCAGAACAGACCTAAGATTTGGCCCTTGTAATGATAAATTATTCATGGTTCAAAACTTGGAAACTGTTAAGATTCCAATCCTAGAATTATACCCTTGATGGACACGAAGGATTATATGCACATGTATATCCAACACATTTCCTGGGTCATAACCCCGGTTTATTGACTTGCTCTTGGCTCATAACATGGAAGTAGTAAAGGGGGGGGGGGGACTAAATAGGGTCTATGGAAAATCCAATAAAAATGGTGTCGCGGCATTTTGGGGTCTATGGGACTTTAACATGGGGAATTGAACATGGGGAATGTATACCGACAATGCATTGGGTCTGTCTAGGGTCAATAGGAATGACACAGGTGGGTGACTTCACGGTACTGGACATTGGCAATAATATTGCAGGTGGCTGACCTGAATCGGGCAGAAAACTGGCAACAATGTTGCAAGGGTTGACCTTAACCGGGCGTTACATCAGGGACTGACTTGAATATGCGTGACTTTAGAGACACATAGAATCATGTATAGAGAGACAGACATAGACATAGACAAACAAATATACACATCTATGGCAACGAGAATAAATATCTTTTCGAGGCAGTGAAGTGGCCCTGATAAGGGCCTTTGGTTCTTTTTTGTTAACACCATTCCATTAACATAGCGAGCATGTTACGGATCTTCTTCTCTTTGTCAAACGTCGTCTAACCTCTGGACCGTAGATGAGGACTCGCTTCAGACAGCCTTGTATCTCCACATAGATCCTTCATTTCCAAACACTCGTATCAGAGATATTGATGATTGTCCATGATGATTTAACATACATGGGTCAAAGTCCGTACAGAACAGCATCAGCGATACGAGAGTATATGATATTACGTTTGTCCACATCTTGAGACGAGAACAGGTGAAGGGAATGAAGTGAATCGCGGTTATTTATAGTAAAAGAGCGTATCGAACGGATTGAGATTTTTCACCATTCCAAACACGCGTTACAAAATTCAGTCACCGCGCGGAGTCTGTCTTCCAATCCGAAGAGAGTTGCTTGTGACGTCACATTCCCTATATAGGTGCGCTAGCGTCTCTGCGCAGTGAACGTCTCTGCGCAGTGAATCGATGCGATATTGTTTTTGAAACATGACGGAAACTAAGAAGACAATGAATTGGGGTGCACAAGCCGTGGCCACGAGAAGCGATGGTATAGCAGCCGCTACTAAAGCCAACACGTACCTACGTCTAGAAGAGGTCGATTTTAATTGGGATTTAGTGGATTTTCTCTCTTCTTCGCAAGAATTTGTTCCGGTACCAGCACCTTCGCCACCTTCTCCTTCTTTACCACACGTCGAGGATTTTAAACAGAGACAGAAAGAAGAATTGGAGAAATTTTTACAGCAGCAAAAAGAACCAGAACAAGCTTTTCTCCTTCAACAGCAACAGCAAGAAGGAAACGACAGGAAGATGAAGAAGAAGAGAAGAAACAAGGTCTAGGAGAGAAGGAGAACAGTGAAACTGAAACGGTAACGGTACTCTTGGACATTTTGTCAGAGTTAAGGAGTCTGAAACAAATGTATCAGACTTTTTTATTACGACCCAAGAGAAAAAGTCCTTCCCGAACCCAACAGCCCAACCGTGTTCACGCACCTACTACGCCTGAGATACCGCCCTAGTCATTTCTACCAAATCATTGACAGGAGCAGGTCCAGAAGCAGGCCTTGGCCGTTGCAAAGGCTTAAGGCAAATAAAGCTGATTGCTTCCCGTTCCTGAGTTTTGTTTTCTTTTTGTTAAAACAAACACCCAACGATCCTTTCAGTGCCACTCACTTCTTTCGAAATTCAATCAATTAAAGCTCAAAAAGCCCTTGTTATTTACCCATGATGTACGTGTGTGATTGCGTGAGTGTAGGCTCTTATCATTCTAAAAAAAGGCAGTAGTCACTTACATTTTTTCTTTCTGGTCTATTCTGGTACAAATTTTACAATCCAATTCACAACACAACACTTTCAAAAGTTCATAGACTTCTTCTGTGTCTTTCTTCACTCTCTCCTTTTTTGAATTTCTTCACTTTCACAGGTTTTTCCTCCTCTTATTCCTCACTTTCGTCTCGTGTTCTTTTTTTCTCTTTCTTCTCTTTCTGAACGTGTCGGGGTTCTTCCTTTGCCGAGGGCACCTCTTCTTCTTCCTGTTCGGAATCCCTCTCTTCCTCCTGTTGTTTCTTAGGGCATTCTAAAGACCAATGTCCTTTCTCTTGACAATGACAACAGGTATCTTGACTTTTGTCTCTTTGACACTTGTCTTGCTTTTTTGACGGTCTGGACATTCTGAATACCAATGCCCTTTCTTCTTACAGATATAGGAAGTATCCTGACTTTTTTCTCGAAGGGAGGGGGAGTAGTCCGTTGACTTGTCTGAAGAAAACTTTCATATGACACCTCGCAAAGTTCTAATCAGAAGTTCGATCTGTGTGGTCTCATCCATCGTTCTGGTCGGTTTGAGAGTGAAATGAATGCTGGGAGGGAAGACACTGACCCTTTGTATATACACTGGTCTGATATGAATATATAGGGGATCATGGCGTTTCAAATGTAGTCATTTGACTTTTGCAGTCAAGATGAAACGATCGCATCATTTCGTGAAGAAAGGAGAAAAATGTAAGAGAGAGAATTGTGATTTATCGCCTCGCACAGTAGCTGAAGTCTTGGCTCACATCCATGCCAGCGATTTTGAAGATGACATAAGTGAGCCAGGATCCAGTCCTAGAGAGTCTACACCAAATCAAAGTTCACCACCACCACCAAACCCTGAAATGTACTATCACATTCGAGAGACGGACAAACGCTCCTCTAGAAAATTTAGAACAACAGCCTACACGTACGCGATAAAGTTTAAAGATTTCTAGTCAGACGTACCGATGGAGAATACAGAGGAGTTCATCACCGATATGTGGGATTCTTTGTTAACCACATTGAAACAGCAATGTGAAGCCAAAGATGACGATCGCTTGAGACTTTCCATTCATCACGACAGTTCAAAATCCCCCGTTTGGATCGAGTTTAGCATCCCAGCAGAATTAACACCTTCAAAAGTCATCGACAAGATTCAACAAGTGCGACAATCCAACGACAAGTTTCACATCACCGAAGGAAAGCGACACTGTTCATGACCAATGTTTCTCTTCCCAAAGGGTCCGGACAAAGCAGAAAGGTGTTATTGGTAGACGACCTTCCCAGCACTAAAAGAACTTCGTCCGAATTAACAACCTTCAAGACAAGATGTGTTTAGCCCGTGATGTCACATTTATCACCAAATCGTGGACTTGGAACACGAATGCTACATTCAGAAATACCATTCCAAACATGAAAAGAAAGATGACCAGAAGAAAGACAAGTTCATCTTTTTCGATTTTGAATGCATGCAAGAGACCGATATTCACATTCCGAATTTCTGCGTGGCTCATCGAGCGTGCGAGAAGTGCATCCAAGAGCCTATATTTAGTCATTGCCCTCACTGCAGCATGATTCCTAGAGGACGTGAAAAAATCTTTCGGGGTCCTAACACGCTCGCCGATTTCGCCCAATGGACCTTACACCCCATCAACGAGACATGGAACCAAGAGGACATCGAACATTACGGAAATTGTCATCGCCATGGCACGGTGATGGCTCACAATTTCTCGGGATATGATGGGCAATTTCTTCTCGGATACTATACGGAACAAAGTACCGAACGTCCTAAAGTGACTTTGAACGGAGCCAAAATCATTTCCATGCAAGTGGGACAAGTGCAGTTTAAAGATTCGATGAGTTATTTGACCATGCCTTTGAACCGAATTCCTAAAACGTTTTGGAATGACAGAAATGGCCAAAGGCTATTTTCCGCACTTTTTCAGTACCAAAGCCAATCAACACGCCGTTCTACCCCATTTGCCTGAGGCTCGCTACTACGACCCGACAACATGCGTACCGAACAACGAGAAGCTTTCTACGCTTGGTACCACACTCACACTTCGACTTTCAGGAAGAAATGTTAACGTATTGTCGTTCCGATGTGGATATTTTACGGCGTTGCTGTTGAAAATTTTAAGAACTGTTCATGGGGCACGGAGGGATCGGGGTTATCGGTCCTTTGAAGGAAGCCTGCACCATTGTCAAAGCGCGTTCCTTAGTGTACCGCCAACGATTCATGCCCGAAAACACCTTGGCTGTCATAAGCGCTCAAACGACGAACTTTGTCAAACGTCAATACTCGGTCTAAGCCCTACGCTGGCTACATTACATGTGCGACAAGGAAGACAAATGGATCCAACACGCCCGCAACGGAGGAAGAGTAAAGACCATCGGAACGTATTCGGTGGATGGCTGGGACTAAGAAAACCCCAGGATCGTGTACAAGTTTAGCGGATGCTTATTTTACGGATGTCCGATCTGTTACCCTCAACATGGCACTAAAACGTTTTACAACAGACCATGGAAGATTTGTATCAGGCCACTTGTCAGCGGCGCTTGAAGTTAGAACAGCAAGGATACCAAGTGGTTGAAAACCGATAATTAGTTAAAACGCATCGTGGAAAGTTACAAGATGATGGACCCACTGAACCCGAGGGATAGTTTGTACGGAGAAAGGACGAATGCCACTGTTTGCTGTACCAAGCCGACGAGGAGAAAGGAGAAGAAATCAAATAGTTGGACGTGTGTTCGCTGGATCCTTCGTGTGCAAATATTGTTACTTTCCCGCAAGGCATTAGCAGTTTCTGACGGAACACATCGACCTGGACAACATTCGATAATACGAAGGATTGATCAAGTGCAAACCCTTGCCTCCCAAGGACTTGTACCATCCCGTTTTATCTCACCATTGCCAAGGAAAACTGATGTTTTCCTTGTGTCGTACTTGTGCAGAAACGTGTAATCAAGACCGATCTTGTCAGCACACTCAAAAAAAATCACGACTTGACAAGAACGTGTGTCAGCGTGGAATTGTTTAAAGCTCTGGACTTTGTATACCAACTGTTAGAAGTGTACGAAATTTACCACTCTCTCAAGACAGAACAGTACCACAAGGGCGACGTGACTTAGAAAGGCATTTTGTCAGACTACGTGGATAACTTTTTCAAACTGAAACAAGAGGCTAGTGGCTATCCTTCCTGGTGCCAGACACCCGAAGTCCAAGAGAAATTCAAAGAGAAATACTGGAAGTAGGATGGCATCACTTTAGACCGCGTGGAGAAAAACGAAGGAAGGCGATCGTTTGCCAAAGTGATGTTAAATTGCTTGTGGGGCAAAATGGCACAACGACCGTGTTTACCCAAGACAGAGTATTTGACAGAACCTTCCCTCTACTTCCAGATGATTCACGACAAAACCAAATACATGAAACACGTGGACGTCGTTCGTGAGGACTTGCTCTTAGTCAATTACGAAGAAGAACTGGACTTTGTAGAAGCCGACGAATTTGGGAATGTCATCATTGTAGCCTACGTGACAGCCCATGCTCGCTTAAAATTGGACGAAGCTTTACACCAACTAGGAGATAGTGTATTGTATTTTGACACGGATAGTTGCATCTACATCGATCGCCTGTGTCACTGTCACCCTGTCATCAAAGGAGACCGTTTTGGGGCCTGGACGGATAAGCACCCCAACGACAAGATTCTAAGTTTTTGCTAGTGGCGGTCCTAAAAGTTACGGCTACGAATACCGTGACCCACAAGTAGAAATGCACACTGAGGGTAAAGTGAAAGGATTGACTCTCATTTATCGCACCAGTTGAGTGGTGAACTTCGGCGTACTGAAAGAAGCCATGCAGTCTGGACAGGATGGAAACATTAAAGTGACCACCTACGAACTTCACAAGATTGTACGTTTACCCACACACCAAATCGTCAGTCGACCGTTGGAAAAGCCTATCAAATCGCGTACCAGAAGCGAGTACGGCTTCCCAACCACTTCACTTTACCGTACGGTCACGCTGATATTGGTCAGCATACAAAAAGGGACAACGTCCAAGACCAATAATTCATAGAAACTACCAACACCAAGCGAAAAAAGATGAATACTTTCAAACAGCAACTATCAAACGAGAGCATACTCGAGTGTGATGCTGTGTCTTGCGATTGCATGGATGCCATCCGCTGTGACCTCAGCGAGTCAGTATCACATCATGGGAACTTTGCTATGACTACTACTATAATATCTATCATGGAAAGTGATGCTGAAACCTGACAGATACGAAAGCGATGCCATTCGACATCGTACACCTTTTCACTTTACTGGTTTTCTTGGTGGATGTCATCATGAAACCATGCGTTTACCACCCTGCGGATGTTATCCAATCCTGAGTAAATACTTGCGGATTTCACCGTACCCTCATCGAAGAGAACCTGTGAAAGACGAATATTCGTTCCCTGTGCGTTTGCCTGAATACTGCGACTTTGAAAGTCGATTCCAAACCTTCCGAGGAGAATGGCCAAAGTATCTGGGAGGACCTACCCCTGAAAGAATTAGGCAGAGCAGGATCTATCTACTTGGGCAAAGGGGATAAAGTCAAGTGCTTTAGTTGCTGTGTGTCACTTCACCAGTGGGAGCAGAAAGACTCGGCCTACCTGGAACATGCTCGATGGTCTCCACACTGTCACTACCTACCTTTAGTGGGACCAAGTCATACAATTGGCATTCCCTGTCGTTTAAGAAACCAGCTTGGCTAGGAGTCAAACGTTGGACAACACCATTTACTCAGTGAAGTTAAGTATTTAAGCCAAATCTGAAATCTAATATTTAAAAAGTTTGCTAAAAGAACTGCAAGAGAAGATCTACAAGGAAATTTGGCAGGGAATTGTGAGAGCAAAATCTCAACTGGCGACTGGGGAACTTTGTATTGAGAAATTCACAAGAGGAAATTGACAAAAGTCAACAAACAAGTCAGATTTCTCTGGATCAAGTCTGAGTTCATCCGATTATTCTGCTTTAGACCGTTTACATCAGAAGATTTTATTACCATTCTTGGCCGTTACCCTGAATGGTTGTGGTCAGGAATTACTCACGACGTCCGTCACTTTCGCTCTAGGAGAAGTTTTTGAGAAAATAAGGACAATTAGAAGTGACTCCAAAATGGGTGTAAACACTGGCTGACATGGTCATATATACTTTACAAGAGAACATTCGTGGTTTGCCTGTGGAATTAAGAGAATGCATTTACCGAGAGTTGGTCAAAATACAAGTGAAACGCAAAAAACAATTGCATCTGTTACGTCACCGATGTTTAAACCACTGGTACCTAAATGCTATAGAGGATTGATTCATATGAAAGCGTTTCAATGGTCAGACATTGTTCAACTGGACGAGGACTAGAAGACTTTGGTTTATACTCATCCTTCTAGTTAGAATGTGGCCATACTACAACGAATTCCAGAGGAAGAGTTAGAGGATTACCAAAATCCTTTACGCTATAAAATGTTGTCTGTAGAGGAAAATTATGTGCGGTGTGTGGTGCGTGAACTAGTGATTATAAGTTTGGATTCGCTAATGGAGTACAATTAGCTCTGTGTAAAAAGTAGACTTATTCCCTGCGACAAAAAGAGGGTATAAAAACGGAGCTACCATGCCACGACCTTTATCATTCGTGATACAGCCGATTCCGTGGAATTAAATCAATGACAGTATTCAAACGGTGGAGGATTACCATCGCATTTTACGAGAACTGTGTCCATTGAATTGGGGTCGACGGGTGGTGTGTGCCTTAGTGACTTGCTTTCTGGATTTCGTTTACCAGACGATTCCTTGTGGACTCTTTACGAACAGTACATACCACTCAAAACATGAAAGTAGTCCCTTTATATGTACATGAGAGATTCATTCTCTTAATAGCCTTGCGCTTTCATCTCGATACTTCTCGACTTCTAAGGGAAAACAAGATTCGTCAACTTTTAGGTACTGAAAATGTGTACGACGATGTGTGTGTAGCTTGTGACTTACACCCTCACTGGAAACATGTACGTGACTGGAAAAGTCTTGGCTTCAAGGCTTGGACAAAAGAAGTAGCACACTATGCCCAAGAGTTGTAATCCTGACTTCAAACGTGCTGTGAAAAAAGTAACTTTTAAACTTGTGTTAGTGACAGTACCAGAAGATGAACCAGTCGCCGAGGAAAACCACTTCCTTCAGGACAGGACCGTCATCGATATTCCCGAAAGGCCATTCTGGGAAGACCTCTTTGTGACTGTGCCAAGTGTAGAGACTGTAAGAACCTTACACACTGTCCTTAGGACATTACATCTTGGTCACCAACAATGTTGTACAGTGACTTGTTTATATTCCACTTTGATGGTTTCGATGTGTCTTTTATGCGTGTACTTAACCATTTGGATTGTATGTATTTTTGTCTTTCGTGTTGTTCAATGTTAAGGATTGCAATAAATGTGTCCTGAAAAAGTATAGACACTCTTGTCTTGTCTGTCCTCATGTCAAAAGTGTCATTCCCTACACTACTATGGGTACCTGTGCTGTCTCTGCTCCCTCTTCCTCCACTTTCAAAAGTCATCGTCGAAAACTTAGATCGTGCCAGTTAGGAGGCCTTGTATCTTCGCCATCCCTTTAACATGTTAATTGCCGGACCTAGCTAAACCGAATTTGTCAAACGTTTGATCGAACATAAACATTTGATCGATCGTCCACCTCAACGGATCGCGTGGTGTTACAAAGAGTGGCAATCGGGTTACAGCCTTCTGCGAGAAAGTCAAGGCGATTCCACCGTGTTTGTGGAAGGCATTCCTGGTGAAGACGACGACATTGCGTCTGACTCCAGTCAAACACATCTGGTCATCTTCGACGACATGTTAGGAGAAGACGAAGAAGAAATTATACTTTAGTTTACGCGCAAAGTGCAACATCGTAATGCCAGTGTCATTTACCTCACCCATAATTTGTTTCAACAGAGTCAAGCCCGTCGCACCATTAATCTCAATGCTCTTTATGTAGTCTTGTTTAAAAGCTCTAGAGATAAATCGCAAGTGTAAGTTTTAGCCAAACAGTTAGGAACACCTTGGCTGACCCATGCGTACGACGATGCCACTCGCCTATTTACTCTTGGATTTAAAACCCACCACTCCCGATTATTTGCGATTTCGTACCCATCTGTTGCACCACTGGTGCCAAGACGGAGGGACTGTCGTGTACACGTCCCGTTCGTCGACTTAACAACAACCAAAATAAGTCTATAAAAACCTCGGACACTTTTGGTCTGTCTCATACATCGTCAACATGACATCCCTTCAGTCTCATCTTCCCGTCAAATTGATTAGTGCCTTGTACGGCTCCAGTAGCAAACAACATCTACAAATACGTGCTCGTGTCTTAGAAGCCAGTCTCAAAGAAGTCTTACGATGGTTTACGGTGACAGCACGTCAATTATTGCAAGGCATCATTCACATTCACATCAAACCAAACGCCTTTTTTGCGAGAAACAAATTAGCCTTGATGCAAGTAACCGAAAAGCAAATCATTTTGAAACCTGGAGGTAGCGGTTCTCTAGGAGGTGACATCATTCGCTCCCTCTTAAAATGTGATCTGAATGCTCCCAAAGACCTCCCCACGAAAAAAGCCACTCCCCGATCTAAAGGTACCCAGAAGAAAAAGAGCAGTGGTGTCAAGACCAGGATACAGCCTGAGAAATGAAACGTTCCCAGAAAAGACCCCAGAAAACAGCTTTTACCCGCAAAAGAGGCACTGCAGCCAGGACACAACTTTACTCATGCAGGGAGCTGCTTCACCAGGAATGGGTCAAAGATAAAAAGATCCAAGAAGATAAAAGGGCCTCTGGGTTCCAAATATCTCAGACGTGACCATTGAAATCCGATGGAAGGACGAAAACTGGCTTTAGTGCCTTACAAACGATGGATAGAATACCATCGTTGGCAAGAACAACGGACCCAGCATTTACCTCCCCATCCTCATTTGACCGAAATGTCCCAGTTACAACACGAATTGCAATCGTTGATGGATCGCAGAGATTTGTCAGAAACGAAAAAATCGCAAAGGTACGGTCAACTGTTGCAACGACTGCAACTCTTTCACCAGAAAGCTCCAAATGAAACAGCTCTACCAACTCTGAAAGAGTTTAAGGCCCTGATGAAAGGCCTATTAGCACCACTACCACCACCAAGAGCAATCCAGACAGACGTAGCCCCACGGATGCCTGAGGAAGACGATGCACGAGAAGTCTTTCAAACACCGTCAGTAGCTTCCATCCCTAGTAAGATTGCAGCGTCCTTGTTGACCCCTTCCACCACACCTCAACGAGAAGAACTTAAAGCTTGGGTTAAAAATATTACTTCCACTCCTCCTTCGACAGAAGTCAAAAAGAAAGAAGGGAAACCAGAAGTGAGAAAATAAAAGGAGACCAAAGCCATCCCATTACCACCACCACCACCACCACTACCTTCGATTTCTGCTCCAAGTGTACAACCAATCTCCCGAGTGACCGTCTTTGAGCGCCTGTTTGGTACGTCTCCGACGGTGACTGTCCCCAAGAAAGGTGGAGCGTTGGCAGTAGGAGATTGGGTGCGCATTGGCAAAACCAAACGCACTTTCGACAAAGGTTATTTACTCAACTGGACCACCGAATTGTTTCGTGTCACTGAACGAGTGCGTGGCTTTCATCCTGCCGTCTATAAATTGGAAGACATGAACGAGGAAGTGTTAAAAGGAATGTTGTCAAGAACTTGTAAAGCGGGAAAACGTCGTATCAGAGAAGTCAAAGTACATTTTAAAGGATATCCGCCGGGTTTTAACTCTTGGATCGACGCTTCGCAAGTCATCCATTATAAAAGGAAGTGACTATCATGCCCTTGAACACATCCTCAACAGCTACCATTACAGCGACTACTCATTCCCCCAGTTCTTCTCTGCAAGATCTACAAAAGCAACCCTTATGGATGTGATGTGGAGAACGTGTGCCTAAAACGCAAATCGTTTTTTTCTGCCACATCTTTGTGATGTATTGTGTCATCGGTGCTGCCATTGCCAATTTGAGTTTGCAACAAGGAGATAAACAATTGTGGACCATTTTACTGAGCAGCTGCATCGGTTTCATTCTTCACAATCCGTCCCTGAAATATTCCTCTAACGGGAACAACGGGAGCATTGCGCCCAACGTCAGTCATCCTTCCAACAGTCACCATAACAACCACAACAATCCTCGTTTAGATAACTCCTCTGACCTCCAGCAACCCCTCGGATACTAGAACTCTGGAATTATGAATAACCAAATTGTCTTAACTGTACGCAGTGACAGTTCCATTAATGTGTTTCCCAAAAACACATTGTGCTGTCTCACGGCCAAATTACCTCAGGAAATCCAATTGGATCGCGAAGCCCATTGGGAAGTGGCTTTGGTAGAAATCATTTACCCTACACATATCCAAAACATCACTGAAAAGCAAAACACTTTCCATGTCGAAATTCTGAACGAGCAAGTGCAACAAGAGATGAATAAAATCGGGATTTTAGGCGACACAAAAACAGCAAGCAATCCATTATTCAACATCTATACTGTGAATACTTCGGCAGGCTATTATTTTAGTGGTTAATATTTGGGGAACACGATTGCTGACAGGTTGGAGGCACCGTTTGGCAAAGCCCTGAAGGGAGCCAAAAAAGTGTTAAGATTGAGTACCATTAAGTGGCTCGTCGCCTAATGACGATATTTCAGGTTATCGAAACGTTGTCCATCAGGTTTAATGATAGTTTGTTTGAAATTTTGGGCAGATATCCACAGATGGTAGCACAGAATCTGAGCCCGAAAATCAACAACAATATGGATTTTTACAGGGCTCCTGTTTCCCCGGTAGAACTGAACGAAGGACTGAATTTGATTTTTGTGTACTGTGGTGGAGTAAAACGTGATGGGACACACCTCCGTACCGTTACTGTGTGTCATTCCTTTCAAACTGGATTATGCCATGAACGCTGAGGAGGAAGGTGGAAACACCTATCACGTTCACCACGAATTTGTACATCCCTACTATTTGCCTGTCAGTAAGTCATATTTCGACACTGTCAACATTACTATAAAAGGAGATCTGGGACAAAATATTCCATTCTCCAAAGGGAAAGTCACGGTGAAACTCTATTTTCGAAAACGATTCTCTATCGAGTTGTAAGCCATGTATCCCGTGTACAGAGGACGTTGTTTAGGAGATATGTTGAAATCGGCCTTTCGTTCGGTGGCCCTCGTTTTGAAACCGATGGTGACACGACGATTGCACTCCTTGAAAGATGCCGCTTTGACGCAAGGCAAAGAATTTCTCCAAAATGTCATCATCGATAAACAAAACCCCAAAGAAGCTTTCTTGAGAGCAGGCAAAAATATCTTGCTTCAAACTGGCAAAGACATTTTGGGCCGATGAGAAACTTCTATTAATGCACTGGACGCTACCAAGTCAGGCATTCCTGCTTCGCTGACGCCACAGCAAGAACAAGGCAGAAAGAGACGGCGACGAAGACACCCCTTCAGAGGACTCCACGCCCCCAGAGCTAGAAAGGCTAAGAATAAAAGAACCGTCAGAGACTTAGACGTTTTTGATTATTTAAAAAAAGCAATCACAGAGAGAAAGAAAGAAAAAAGGATGCACCGAGAGTCTTGCTCCTGTTCCAAGTCAGAACTGGATCTGTTTGCCATGCCACCCACTATGATGACGATGCAAGAGTCCCAATGAGTAGAATTTCATCCGTCTCCTCTTAGACGGATTTAGCTCCCATCGAGTTTGAAACCAAAGGACAGTCCGAAGATTACATCGATCTGAATAGCAGTTACTTGTACTTGAAAGTGAAAGTAACCGAAGCGGACGGTAGCATCATAGACACCAATGATAAAGTAGCCCCCGTCAACAATTTCATGCACTCATTGTTCAGCGGAGTGGATTTGTATTTGAATAACAAACTGGTCAGCATTAGCATGGATACTTACCCTTACCGAGCGTACTTGGAAAATCTCTTGACGTACTGAACAGAAGCCAAGAATACTCATCTGAATGCTTGCGTGGTATGGGAACTTAACGAAGCGGGCGAGTTCGACGAGATAAATACAGACAATGATGGATTTGTTGAACGTCAAAAGAAAATTTCAAAAAGCCAAAGTTTAGAAATGCTGGATCGCTTGCATTTGGACATGTGGTTGCAAGACAAATATTTGCTGAACGGCGTGGATGTCCGTCTGAGACTGAGTCGCAGCAGTACCGCTTTCCATTTGATGGCTGCAGAAAACTCCACTTACAAAACCAAAATAGGAGAAGCCAGATGTTACGTAGGTCGCCTTGAAGTGTTACCTAAAGTCGGAAACGACATGAGTCACACTTTGAGCAGAACGACCACCAAATATCCGATACGACGCGTGGAAGTGAAAACCTTCACCATTCCCAAAGGACAGAGATCCATGAGCAAAGGTCATCTGTTCCAAGAACAGTTACCCAAACGTTTAATCATTGGCATCGTCAAAAATTCAGCCTTCAACGGAACCCCCAATAAAAATCCTTTCAACTTTCAACACTTTGGCGTGTCCTAGATCGAAGTCAGTCGCGATGGCAAGACATTGTGTACCAGACCTTTCGAACATGACTTTGTCCAGAAGAATTACTTGAGGTCGTACTTGTCCCTGTACAAAGCTACCGGATAGTTAGGGATCAACACCAGTCACTACGTTACGTACGAGGATTATGCAGGGGGGCTACCCTTTGTGGGCCTTTGATTTCACCCCAGACCAAGGCAGCGACGAGGGACATTTCCACCCTATAAAATCCGGTCAGATTAGTGTGGAACTTCAGTTTATAAACCGAGTCCCTGACGAAACGGTGAACGTCATCGTGTATGCCGAATTCGATAATACGATAGAAATCAACAGTTTGAGAGAAGTCATTCTAGACTATTGGAAACAATGGAAGACTCTTATCTCTCTTTGAAAGATGGAGAATCTTTGGAAATGGAATGGGACGATACGTGGAGGCAGAATCCAAAGACAAAGACGAAGGAGACGTTGTGGTCACGTCCAGATGGCCAGAACAAGAACAACATTTAGTGTCCTGTTTTGCCAAACACCTGTCGGATAAAATTACGGAATTAACCTAGAACGATTGCTATGGATGTAAAAACGATCATCCCAGTCAAATTTAACACGATAAATGTCTGATGATGAGTCAAGAAGAAAAATTGGACGAGTATCTGGACGACGCTTGGAGTCTCATCTCGGAAGAATCAGTTATATCAGTGGTATAAAGACTTGCGTGATCATTCCTACTCTACATTGACTACTATGGACATCTATCGCATCGAAGCTCTCTTAGCCCAGAGTGCGAAGACGAAACAAAGAAACGGTTACTTGTCAGAGATTTTCAAACAAAAAGTCAGAATTGACTTGATGACTTATCAGTACCTTTGAAACAAACAAGAAAAACAACAAAACAAGAAATGGAAACCTGGAAACTTTAGTATCTTTTGAACAACAGTTCGTACACTGCTTCTTGGAATCCTGTCGTGTGTGCTAAAGATGAACTACCTCATCGCAAACCTCAAGACCATCAAGATTATGTCATCAACACGGACGACAGTCATCTCCGAGGAACCAACTGGGTAGCCTTTTACTTCCCTAACGAGGATTGTGTGGAGTATTTTGATTCTTATGG
This sequence comes from Megalonaias nervosa, assembly GCA_016617855.1. Classification (NCBI taxonomy): domain Eukaryota; kingdom Metazoa; phylum Mollusca; class Bivalvia; order Unionida; family Unionidae; genus Megalonaias; species Megalonaias nervosa. The sequence goes on from JAECUM010006901.1 coordinate 22,161, forward strand.
ATTACCACCTTTGTAAGACGACATCATCGACTTTATGAGAAGAAATGCCCAGACGATACGATTCAATAATGTGAAATTACAAGGCACGGATTCCATGATGTGTGGACAATATTGTGTGTATTTCTTCATCAACGCAGTCTTGAATATTGCTTAGAAAATTTAGTGACTTATTTTGATCGTAACTCTTCTAGAAACAATGAGAAAGTAGATCGATGGTTTTGTGACCGTTATGGCTATCTTTTGCCTTTAGCTATACAACGTGGTGTACATCAAAGGCCTCATGACTTCAATCAGTGGAAATCTAGCTTGACTTGACGACGTTGTCAACCTTGTCAGAAAGCTTGTTTGATGTTATATGAATAGTTGATTGTGAGTTAAGTAAAAACATTTTAAGTACAAAATTTGATGTTATATGAATTGTTAGTTGTTAGTTGTTTGTTGAATAAACAATAGTTTTGATAAAATGTGTCTGTCGTTTGTTTTCAAAACATTTTATCATTATAAATGCTCTTTGACTTCTCTCTATCCCTCACCATGAAATTAGCTATCACAGCGTTCCGGTCCAAAAAAAATCGTAGGGGTGTTTTCTATCGCGTCCGGTTTTGAGACATATAATGCGAGGCGGTCTCCAGTCTGGCCATCCATTGTTGACTCGTCAACCTACGAAGATGCTTTCAAGATTAACCAAGCTAAACGAAGCTTACGTGAATTTTCACCGTGTCAGGCAAAACCTGATACCGAAGCCTGATGAGATAGAGAATGTCAGGATGTTAACAATAGCCCAAGACCTGATAAAGAAGTCTTCAGAGAGGAAATCAAGAAAGAGCAAGAGGAGTGAACAGAGAAGTATAGACTTCAGAAGCAGCAGGGAGAGCAACAGCAACAACAGGAGCAGGAGCAACAGCAGCAGGAACCAGACAGAGGCTTTGTGGCCTGTCTGGTAGACACGAAAGAGTTCTCCTCCTCTTTCCGAAGAAGCAGACAGTATCCTGTGGGAAAGCATTCCGCCAGACGGGACGCACTCTTAGACGATCAAAAATTGCCAAAATTCCCCATCAACACAACAGCCCTTTTCAGGGCTACCCCAGCACTCTAGAAAAGACATACTAATCAAATTGCCAAAAAATTTGCGTGTTTATGTTAAAAAAATAAAAGTGTGTCTATAAGCACTTCGTTTCTATGTTTTATGTATAAAAAAAAATAGAAGTGTGCCTATCCACACTTCGTTTCTGTTTTGTCCGATGGTGTATGTATGTGTTTGTAAGTAAAACAATCAACGTGAGTGTTATTTTAGGTCCGCTCGTTCCATGTTATGGTAATATGGGTTTTGTTAGTTTTGGTGTCAGCGGATGTTTTTCTTCACGTCCGATCTTCAGGGATATTAAGCGAAGCGATTGTCAGTCTTGCTACCCATCGTTAACGTATCAACTTTGAAGATGAGTAACAAAATTGCTAAATTGTTGGAACTTCAGATGCACCTGGAGTATACCAGGCGGCTGCTAGATGAACTCACCATGGAGGCAATACAGGAGGAAGCCAGGATTGAGGAAGAGGAGGAGAGGAAATAGAAAAAAGAGAAGGAAGAAAGGATCCTACCTCCTCTCATGCTTAGGCCTCTGTGTGAGGTCGAACATGAGGTGAGGACACTTCCACAGGCAATAGCACCACCACAGGCACGTCAACCACAGCCACAACCACAACAGCCACAACAACCACTACCACCAGCACCAAGAGCCGTGATCCCCCACATAAAAAACTTGGAAGAGGAAATAGGGAAACCTCATCATCCCCCCGTGTGGCATAGGAGAAGACAGACAGAAGTCTTCACTATTCCACCAAATGAAAACTGGGATGATGACGCCACTCATCCCCCTTCTGCGCTCCCACCCACTCAAATCAATTGGAACAAAGACTGGAGCCGACGATGTGTCTGTGATGCCTGACCTGGGAGATGTCATCATTAACCGGGTGCATATAAAGTTCTACAAAACAGCCCTTCTCAGGGCTAACCAGATCTCTAGAAAAGAGACTATTCAAGTTGCCAATTTGTGTGAATGTGGAGTAGTGTGACTATAAACACTAACTCCTTTACTTATGTGTGTGTATGTATATGTGTTTGTATGCGTTCGCGTAAGTTTGTGTGGATAGTAAAGTGTGTTTGTATGCGTTCGAGTACGTTTGTGCGGATAGTAGATATTGGGGTTTTTGGTAGTAGATATTGGGGTTATTTTCTTCCTCCCCTTCTGTGTAGATAGTATATATGGTGTTTGTATGCGTTCGCGTACGTTTGTGTGGATAGTAGATATTGGGTTTTTGATAGTAGATATTGGGGTTATTTTCTTCCTTCCCTTCTGTGTGGATAGTATATAATATGTGAAATAAGTGTAAGGAATGTTTTCGTTCACGTCCGTGTTTCAAGTATATAAATCATAGCAGTCTTGATCGCACGCGAGGGGTCTCATTTTCATCACGGTAGACCGATACCACATAATCATGATCCTTTAGGACGGCGGCGCAAAAACATACAACCAACAATACCTAGGCGGAGCTAAATTGTAGGATGGCCCACATCCAGCAGATTGGTAAAATTTAGACCCATATAAGTACGCAAAGTACGCGAAATTCAAACACAAAATTCATTCTAAATTCACAACCCTACAAAAATTGGATAAAGTGCACAGGTGGCTAACACAACATTGGCATAGGGACATCCATAGGAACAACTGGACACAATTACCAATAAGTCTGCCCTGCTGACATAAAGCAGGTTGGGCTTCGTCTTTGGTGAGGTGACGCGGAGGAAGGGGACCGCGGTGGGAGACCTGGTGGTGGGTCTGCGGTTTGGGAGCGATGTAGGCACGTCCACTTTATCTACGGGGATATGATGGCACCATGCTCATACCCCAGATAACACGGCACAGGAAAGGCCCAGCCTGGAGCCAAGCGCCCCCTTAAGGGGACCGTCGCCCAGCCTAGGGCCACAACCAGTCGCATAAGCACCGAGTGCATACGCGACTATAATCCGAATCATCGCACGTGAGGATAATTCAAAGTAAGTAAGTAATACGCATCACTCTGTTTACTTGAACACAAGACAGTCTGGCTACCCAGCGTCGACTAGTCAACATCTTTAAAAAAATGAATTTGTTCAACGACTTGAAAGACAGGTTGTATTGGATGGTGGATGCAGCCTATGTGGTGGAAAAACTTGAAAAAGAATGGAGGTATCCAGTTAGCAAAGACTTTGTAGCAAGTCCAGTGGCCAGCTTAAAAGTAGCCAGGGATCTAGTGAAAGGCATGGTAGAGGAAGAAGTGGAGAAATTAAGAGGCTTCATTCAGTCTCAGTATGTGAGAGTGGGAACATTGAATCAGGCCCTTGATAACGTAATCAAAGTGACGTGCTTTCTACAAGACCTAGCGAATTTCACAGAGTGGTCTCTTGTCAAGTGGGGGTTAGACAAATTAAAGAAAGCAAAAGAAATAATGAGCAAGGTGAAGGAAGAGGAGGTAAAGAAGATGAAAGATACCTGGGCAAAAGAGAGAAAGGACAAAGAAAACGGAAAGAAACAAGAGGACTTTGAGAGACTGAATGAAAACTGGATAAAGGTACAACAAAATTTACATCGATGGGACATCCTGACTGGTTACCAGACCATGAAAAGAAGAAGAAGAAAGGAATCATAGAGAAAGTGAGGAAATGGTGGAAGAAGTGGAGTAAAAAAACGAACTGAAAGGCCCTTTTCAGGGCCACTTCATTGCCTCGAAAAGACATTTATTCTCATTGCCATAGATGTGTATATTTGTTTGTCTATGTCTATCTCTCTATACATGTTTCTATATGTCCCTAAAGTCACGCATGTTCAAGTCAGTCCCTAATGTTCCGCCCGATTAAGGTCAACCTTTGCAACATTGTTGCCAGTGTTCTGCCCGATTGAAGTCAGCCACTTGCAACATTGTTGCCAATGTCCAGTACCGTGACTTCACCCCACCTGTGCCATTCCTATTGACCCTAGACAGGCCCAATCCATTGTCTCTATAATTCCCTATGTTCAATTCCCCATGTTAAAGTCTCATAGACCCCAAAGTGGCGCGACACCTTCTTGACTGCATTTTCCATACACTCTATTTCGCCCCCCTTCACTTCTCATGGACACTGTGAAAATTCCTTCCACATAACTATACACTGGTATGCAATGACTATTTATGAAAACAGAAATACACATTTACAGTATTGAAAATTTTTTCCCGGAAACAGGCCATGGCCCTAGCCATATTGATTGGAAAAGTGGTGATGTGATACGTCATGCCATTTACCTAATTCTAAGTATTTTCCTGTATATCTTGTGAAAACTGTAAAGGTGACACTGCACACATATATCCTGAAGAAAATGTGGAATCAGTGTATATTGATAATTATATAAGTTTGTATCCTTCGATGTTATTCTGCTTGGAATATTTACTGAAACTAGGCTATTAACAGTATAGTGATTTGTAAATGTTTACCAAAACAAAATGCGTGTTGTTCTTTCTTAAAGGTCAAGGTTACAATTATTGTTAGTAAGTATGCTGTTTGTAACTGTGAATTTGATTAAAGCAGTGGTATGAACACTAGTCAACTTGCCACTTTCATGGTTCTCATTTGAAGGTTGAAGGTAAACATTACTGCATTTCTTTGGATCTATAAGCTGTAAACATCTGAATGCAGAAACAGACAACATTTTGGTATAGTAGTACATCATGACTTGTAACGTGGGACTCTAAAAGAACTATCCTTATGGCCAGGTGTCGGTAGTAGGTCAATATAGCTCAATTTTAACTATCATGTGCGTCAATAGCATGATCCTATCAGCAAGATCAAACGACAGTGAAGCTTACTCACGTTTTATTTAGGATGTAACTTAAAAAGCGGAAAGGTAGTTTAATTAGACTTATGTTTAACTCATAACTTTCGAATGTATCATTTATTGTTCTTGATATTTTCATCAATGTTTCGATCATAGATCAACATTATCTAATTTTGTGTCAAGAGTCTCAAAATTGTCGAGGATAGTGGATGAAACTGATTATTAATGCCTCATGACCTACGGTCATATCACATACCACATTTTTATGATCCAATTTTAAAGTTCAGATTATTACGTAAGTAGGTGTTTTGCTCCATTCGCTACCTTATGAGTACCCAGAAATCCGTCTTTGCATCCAACCCCAATGACAAGCTAACCCCAAGAGACCCATGTTCCCGTAGATTATCTAATAAGGCCAAGAAGCATTTCCATAATTTTCTGTGCTAGTCTGCATCGATTGTGGAGGGAAAAATCTCTGCAGAGAGCGAGGCAAAAGATTTATAGTAACGGTCAATATGTACACGCTGCTAAGCCTACTGCAATAAATGAATTAATGTTCTATAGTGTTCTGCTTAGTATTGATGTTTTTCCGCAGTGTCCTATTTGTGTACTGTTCATTTTATGTTGGTGAAAAAGGGTGCTAAATATAGTTTGTATTAAGTGCTAGGAGTGGCTTAATCTAACAAATATTGAGTGACAGACAGGGAATTGATTGCAAAGTATTATGAAGGAGTAAATTAATGTCGCTAGCAATGACGTAATCAAAAGATTGGAAGATCAGAGATATAGCAGAAACAGGCAATTCGCAGTATCGTTTGAATGCGACATATAGACTCATAAAACAGGCTCAGACACTGTTGAACAAAGTTATCCAAAACAAACCCAGAGTACTTTAATAAGCTGGTCAATTTGAGAGTGACCTTATAAATAGAACGAAACAAACTTGGGCAAATGTTTGAGGCAAACAAAACTAAAAAGAAACTGAAGAATGTCGTGCATGAAAAAGTGTACCCCACAAAAAAGCAGAATAACTGGCCCACCGCACCTGACGTTCTTGATGAGGTCAGCGACGAAGATACTTCAGAGCATGCAAATTAGACAGATGTTTCGTAGCCATTAAATATACAATTGGCATATCAACTCAATTTAGTTTACAGAGCGCATTACCCCGTTGCAAGAGAGAGGCAGCGCAAATATATGATACAGTTTATACATGCTCTCCACAGGCAAAAAGTGGATGAAATTCACGATGGCAGGTTTAACATTATTGGATACATTCGGCAGTCGCTTGACGAAATTGATGTTGCTGTCGCGCTTGATGAAGGCTCATTTGTGGTTAGTGAGGCGAACTCGTTTCTAAAAAAAATGTTTTACTCAGCACCACAGAAGGATTTCGCTGTGGGTGCTCTGAGATAGGCGTTATCAATTATTTGGCGGGGATTGATTTACAGCCTACTGTTAGCCATTGAGAGTACAAGTGGGAGTACTGCTAACACAAAACTGAGGCAGTCTTTTCGTTAGTTAGACAAACGCCAGCAAATATGTAAAAAAGCTCTATGGCATTGGAACGCAGAAGCTTCATGGCATTGGGACGCAACAAATACAATGCGACCTGCCGTGGGAAATACAAGGAGAAACCACAAAAACATTGATGAGATAATCACCAGGAATGAAGCGATTGCAGTTTCAGATCCTGGCAAAATAAGACAAATCATTATACAATCTCCAGTTACTGACGGGACCAGTATATTACAGATGAATACAGAATTGTGAAGTCTTCATGCCCCCGATATATTCAAAACTAGCTGAAAACATAACGTTGAATTTCTTTAGTATATTTTATTTGTTCAATTGTATCAGAAACCTTCAGATTTTTCATGACCTTGGGCTTTGAGTCAATCAGCCAGATTTAAGAGATCAATTTTAAGGCATCCTTAATCAGGGGATGGATCTGACTCAAGGAGAAAAATGCTTTCTGCAGAGTGACTTTGGTTCTAGATGACATGTACCTTCACCAAACTTGGCGTGTGGCTTGCACTTGGGATACAGAAAAACCTATTGATTTCGGGGGAAAACATAAAGATCATTGTGATTCGAGGAACGAAGATGTCTTCCACAAAATAAATTTTGTTCTGGACAAAAGCAACTGCGTCAGGTCTTTTATATAGTTTGAGTTGAGGGTAAGGAAGAAACTATTGAGTTTGGGGGAAAAAGCTCAAGATGAAAGTCAATGTCAATCTTAGAAGAATAGTGATTTCTGCAAAATGAATTTAGTTCTAGATTACATGCCATCACCAAACTTAATGGATGGTTTGCACTCAGGATAAGAATGAAATACTTATATTTTGTGTCAAAAGGTCCAAGCTAAGTGTCACAGTGGAATAGAAAACATGGAATTACTCACTATTACCTACACGTAAGTTCTAGCTATACCACCGACTCATAGCAAGTTTTGTAGATGGTTTACACTGAGTTTGGAAAAAAAAAACTATTGATTTTCAGGTCATAAGGTCAAACGTTTAAGCCAAAGCAACTCAAAAATTAACAAGAACAATGATTTCCACACAACAACTTAAGTTCTACAACAATTATAATGACCAGGTTTTGTGGATGGCTTGCATTTGTGGTAAAATAGATGGATATTGACTTTGAGGTCAAAATATCAAAGGTCAAGATCATTCGTAACTCCAAAAAGTGGTTTCTGCACAATTGATTATAAGGTCTCTGAGAGTCCAATAAGAACAATATTGTTTCCATTCAGTTGCATATAGTATAACTTGACCAAACTTTGTTGATAGCTTCCTAATGAAGCAAGAATATAGAGTTTGGAGGTCAGAAGGTCAAATATCAAGGTCACTGTCACACAGATAGAGGAACATTTTATGTCAAATAAGTTTAATGACACACAGCATACCTTCAATAAACCTGTATCCTTTTGCAACAATTTTTTCCATTATTTGCTTTTTGGGCAATGAAGGGACGTATTGATTACAGAATTGAGTCTTCAAGGTTACGGACATTTTGGCCAATGGCACCTAGAGTCTGCCGTGATCTGCTGGTGTCAGCATTAGAGAGCTTATCTATCAAATGGATGTATAATAATTTATTCATTTTGCTTCTTACTTCTTTTTCTCAGGATTCCACAGAAGAAAGTTATGTTCCATTCATGACAAATGTATTAAAAGTCTTCCTGGAGAAATCACAAGCAAGTCTTTCAAGTATGACAACAAAACAACGGTTAAAGTATGAATGGCATGATTACTAGATTGTGCAAACATTTGCAAACTAAGACGTTGACTCAACTCAAAATGCTTACATCTGATTGGTCAGTAATTTGACATAATGACATCTGATTGGTCAATGATTTGACATGCTGACATCAAAGTTGTTAGAGATTTGATATCAGACCTTAGGATTTTGAGTTGAGTCTGAATTTGAGCATAATAATAGCAATAATAAAACAAACCTTAATCAGTTCAATGAGGAATTGTACTTTGCTTCTCAACAGGTGGAGTCAAAGAAAAATCATATTTGGTTCCCTCTCTCATTTTAATGTTCACTAGAACAAATTTTATATCTCATATTATATCCAAGAACACATGATTCATAATCCATGTCTCGATGAAAACAATGTCTTATTTTACTTTGAGGTGAATAAAAAAATATATTACATTATTGCTAGAATCCACTAAAATTGCCAATTGGCTTCTTTTTGTCAGTTAATAAAAGAATATATCTTAATATTTTTGTTTTTAAATTTCTGGACAGACTATATCATCAACTTAGTTTATATCAAAGTTTAATTCTATTAACTTCATTATATCTGCAAATTTTATTAAGGATAGGGAAGTCTCCAAACCTGGTCATTTCTCAGGGAGACTGTCATGGAATAATTTGAAGAGTTGTTAAATCAAATCAAGTATTCAGTAACAACAGGAACAACACATATCAGTAAATATCAAATCAGTCGATCCATTTTAAATTAAAAAGACATAAAGATATTAATATTCTGATAGTCTTAATCAAACTTATTTTTAAAGTCAGTTAAACTTGTACCTACTGTAACAAAATAAAAATTCTGTAATTAATAATTAGAAAATTTCTATGAAAAGTGGACTTTTAAAATTATTTAATCTCTCAATAAAATTCCTTGTCCTTATGTCAGATTAATTTAAATACTGTTTTTTAATACAATAACTTGTTTTCAAACAGGGACACAAAAGTTATTGGGACCTGATATAAAAATTAAAGGTCACAATATCGATCTCACAATGGACACATTTGATTTATTCTGAATTTGTAGCTTGGAAACACTTTACAATAAAACAAACAATTTATTATAGTTTTACAGTTGACAAAGTAGTTAAAAATATCAATGATTTTTTTTTATAAAGTATGTTTTTTAGGAATCACAAGTAATTCATTTGAACATATAGTGAATAGCAAACTCTCACTCAAGAACCTTTATCAATGTTTGAAAAAGAAGAAGAATTTTAAAAAAAATGGAAAATGAAGTTTTATGAAAATTAAGTCACGGATGCAGTCATAGAAATTTTGAATTAAGGTTTTGGTTCAAGGTTTTTTGTGCTTGTATTTCCTAAACTCTTTGATGGAAGTTCTTCATACTTGGGATGAATCATTATAATGCTAAGACTATGAATCCTGTGACATATTCACTTGCTCCTTTGACCTTGGGGTCAAGGTTGCAGGCATAGAAGATTTATGTTAAGGTTTTGCTTTGATCACAGGTTCAACATGGATGCTCTGACCGTGTGTATTGAGATTTGGTTTTTTTGGTAAGGGGGGATAACATATAACCAACATATGTAATGCGTAAGACAGCAATCTCGTTCATTAATATATATATAGGTAGTGGGAAGGCAGACAGACAGGTAGACAGACGTAGATAAATCTTGTAAGATCTGTATTTTATTTAAATATTTCTTCACATCCAAGATGTGTTTGGTTCTAGAAGTTTTAAGAATTTTTATCATTCAAGTAAATTTTAAGGCTTGAAAAGTCCCCTCATTTTCTTATCTTGACAAATGCTTTGTGGGTAAGGACAGTTGCTTGACTTAATGATGTCAGATGACACATAAGCAAAATAATTACTTTTTAGTTCTGAGACAATAGAAGTAAAGTGCCATGATCAAAACACACATCATGGTAGCTGAGCAGAACTGATCCATAAAGGATTCAATCCTTGGATTGTGTAGAGACTGTATCTTGCATGTTTAACGCTCCAACAATTGGCATTTATTTTTATATACAGACAGAAAAATATTATTATTCTATTACTGCCCTCTCCTTTGGAAAATGTTCTCATGCAGTATTGTCGATGAGGTATAGTACGTGAGCCTTCGGCCCCAGCATTCTACCCCAATATTTAACGTATTAGAATAGGTTTTGAGTAGGAAGACAATAATGTAATATTTCAGATTATGTAATGAGATGTCTTATGATGTCAGTGCACAGATGTAATGACTAGCTAAGTATTGTATCCTGGAGACAATGTACGTCCTTCAATAAATTCATGTCGTTAGCTAATCAGATCTAGATAATTTATTATGCAACAGTTTAAAAGTATTGAAGCCCAGAAGTTTATCGAATCATAGGGAATGACTTGTGACAGTTGAGAACAGTGCCTTGTATGTAACAATTTGCAACAATCTTCTTGTAGGATGTGATGCATTCCTTACAGGAGAAGTTGAACATACATGATATACACTACTTCTTCTTGGTACTTCACAGTGCTAAGAGCAAGGTCACAGGCAAAATGGCAATTCTACAGGAGTATGAAACTTATATCTTCCCTCTTTTATGCCTTTCAAAAATATCATTTCAAAAAGATTTTTGCTTTCTTTCTTTTTGGAGATTTTGTAAAAACCATAAGATCATATATGATTGTTTTTCATTTGGCATCCAGCATTTTTTTATTGCTATACAACCTAAAACAAAGAGAAGATTGCCGCAAAACATTACAAACACATTCATGGCAAGTTCTGGTTGGTGCTAAATGAATATGGTACCCCTCGGACATCCAATGTGGCCATCTTGAAGATCATTTTATCCCTACTATACCGAATGGATGGTCTTATAGTCATGGGTTTTCAGTGAAAGACTTCTTTTGATGTCTAGATGGTCCTAAATAAAAATAGTGCTAATCTGGAATTTAATATGGAAATGTTATTATCACTAATCTTTCTGAACAGAAGGCAATACAAGAAAATAGTTTTATTACGATATTATCAGTCTGACAGTCATTAGAGTCAACTTATAAGCCATCTAGAAAAGTTTGCTATCGCTGCTAGTCCTGAATGGAAGAACATACTGACATGCGGTTTTCACTAAAAGACTTCTTATGATATCAAGTTGGTCATGAATGACATTGGTGTTGATTTGACAACCAGTATGGCTGCCACAGTGGCCATCTTGAAAATCCTGTTATAACTACCACACCTCCATGAATGGTCATTATTGACATGGGAGGTTTCACTAATAGACTTCTTATGGTGTTTAGCTGGTCGCAAATGAAAATGATGTGCCTTGGACATCCAATTTGGCTGTCACAGTCAACATCTTGAAAATTTTATTATTGGCAATACTGCTGAACATTGGTAATATAAGAAAATAGGTTTGTTACAATACTAGATATGTTGGAGTTTCTCAAGAATATTAGATATTGTTTCAATACTCAGCATTTGAAAAGAAGAAACAGTTTCATCTCGGATTCTTGGATATTCTTTTTGACCATAGTCGGTCCCATCAGGGGTCTACATGTATCTTTCACACAGACTGTTTTTATTCTGACAGTCTTTATTGATTACAATGTATGAAAGTTAGTTGTGTCTGATTTATTTTCTTGATCATAGATTGCAAGAGACTGGCCTTTTCAAATGATTTACCTAGAAGTAAATAAAGAATGTTCAACAGATAGATCTCCACAGATGTTTTTCTTGCGAACACAAATAGTGACTAATGATATGGGCCTGAAATTAACAACATGTGATAGTTTCAGCTATGCTTCCTGTGACTTCTTCATTTAATATTCTCTTACATTTATTATTCATTATGGTGTTTCTACTTTTTTGTGTGTCTTTATCAGTTAATTCTCTATTTCCCTCTCCCAAACACACATACATATAATCAGGAACTGCAAACCTTTTGAGATAATAAATGTTCTGAATTGTTAATACAAGTGAATTTTTCTTTGTTGAAGTAAAAGAGAGCTTATGCTATACCTTGGCTAATTTAGGCATTTATGTTAACAAATGTAAATTTTTGTGTATGTTTAAGCCTGTTATTTTTTTAATTCTGTACCTTCTACTGCCATGATGTTTGATATGTACATGTACCCTGAAGGGTAATACACCACAATGCAAATGTCGGTCACTGTTATCTACTTGTTCTATTTTGGTACCATATGTACTCACTTATAAATCAAGTCAAAGTGCAAACAACAAAATTCGTGATCTGCTGTAGCATAATGTGGCTGCAGATCAGGGTCTATATTGTTTGTTCTATTGATTAGTCCTAACAAGCTGCACAGACCAAGGTGTGCAAGTGCATTACATTGCAGAAAATGTGGGTTTGTGCAGTACGCAGCTGGACTGATCAGCGAGTATAAATTATAACTTTGTTCACTTTTATCAGTTGCTTTAACATGTGCTTGTGTAGCTGCTAAACTTGTCATCTTTTGGAGTGATGCAATATGTCACTGTAACATACATCTGTTGCATTTTCTTCATCCTCAATCAACATTTACTATGGGTGCTGACAAATTTAACCAATATTTTTCTGCAAAATTATGTACAAGTGAATTGTACTGTTTTCTCTTATCTCTCGTTTTTTTAATTGTATGTATAGTTTGCAGCCTGACCAGGAACAAGTAACTTCTGGTGTTTATTTGAGTGGTATTTATTCCTGGTGATGCTTATGACCTCCTGAAAGAAGATCCTGTTGCATTTAAATATTTTTATTTGCAGGTTTGTATGGTGTCGAGTTGTGTCACAAATAGGCACATCAGGATATAGACACACCTAATTAGGTATGAATGATTGTTTTACATATATAAGTAAGAAAACAGAAAAATGCACCATATTTATTATGTGAAAGCATGAAAACATATTTCCTGTTAAAACCCGAGAGAGTTCTTAACAGTTTTGAAATCAAATAGAATAACATTATTTTATTACTTGGCTGTCTTTATATAACTGTCAAAATTAATTGCACCTTATGATGTTGTTTCCAAAGAAAGAAGAGAAATTTGAATTTTAATCACACAGATTGTAATAAAGATGCACATGTAATAATCCAAATAATAAATTTCCCACCTTGATGAGGCCTACATTTTGTTCTTATTTTCAAAGATATATACGTTTTTTCAGCTGAACATTTAATAAGGTCTTATTAATCCTCAAAAACTGTTCTGAATGTCTCTATTCCATACTTCTACTTAGTGGCAGCCATTTTGCACTTTAAGGGAATTTCTGATGTCCTATTTTTATTGTCATTATTTAGAGTTCATCTAGTGCAATATCATGTTTAATTACATCATCTAAACTTCCGGAAAACCTGTTCTGTCAGAGATATTGCAACAAGTGGGACTTTGAATTGACCATGCAAACAGCAGTTATTTACCAAAGGTGTCTGGAAGAACAGATGCTGCCAGTATATGCGAATGTGGGAATTGCTCAAAATTTGTATGAAATTCAATTCACCCATTTGGAGAGTAATGATGTGTGAGAACGTCTGCAAATTAGTTTAAGGTCTCACTTGTCGTGACATCTGTCTCTTTTCAGGTAGGCAGCTGTTTACACATCAGGGTTCTTTAGCCTGACATAAATGGTTGCTAAGCTCAATCTGATATCATTGATGCACTTGAAAACCCTAATATAGCGTTATGGAGCAGATAAGAAATCTGGCATAATAGTCAGCAAAGCGCTGAGTTAAGAAAGTGAAACTTTGGCAGAGTTTATGTTACTAGCAAATCTTATGTTGAAGCCAAGTATTCAAAAGACAATACCTATGAGCTGTGGAAATTGTACATAACAACATTAAAGAACAATATCCCAACCTGTCCAAGCTGGCTAAGCATACCGGTTTAGCGACATCTCAGCACAGAACAATATTCATACACAGATAAGGCACACATGAAGCTCAGAAAAAGATTAACGCTTATACAGCTAGATGCAACAGCTTTTAAAGATTCTGATTTGAATACAGCACTAACAGTGACAGATGAAGAAAGAGAGATATATATTGACATGTTAGGTAAATATTAAACTATGGCTGTTTCCTTCTTCCCCTCCTTTTTTTCTACCCCCTCCCCCCTTTAGTGACAGGGGTGGAGCTCCCTCTTTAGATAAAATCCTGGCAGTATCTCTGTCGAATTTCTTTTTGGAAACATGGCCAGGGCATTTAGATGCTCTTCAATCGAAATGTGGTAGAGGTGATGAAAGGTATTTGCATTGAAATGCATTTGGGTAAGATGAGTTAGTTGTGAAAAAAATTTAAATATACATTTGTAGGGAATGGGTAGGTCATCCGACATGGGTTTATATTTGGAAAAATATGGTATTTCTAATGATCACTAACCATTATGGATTGCACACAAATAGAGAATTAGTACAGTGCATATTAAATTATAATATTTAATTTTCAGCCCTGTAATGATGCCATCCGGGAGAGGTTTGCTTCAGAACTCAAACCAGAAACTATTCTTCGCCTGGCAGCTCTTCATATAAGCCAACATTCATCTAGCAGCAACATTATTGGGAAAATTAATATAAAAACTATCGAGTAAATATTTTTTTCTTGAAGGAGGAATTTGAAAAATAATTTTATTGGTTTAAATTGCAAATAGTTTTAATACAGCAGTATGGAACTAATTTTTCAAAGTCCTAAAATTATTGAAAAATGAAGTTAAAAATTACTAACTTTCATTTGAAAGTAAATATTTTATTCAACCAGAAATGCATATGTAATATTACTTTACTATTTAATGGTGTTATATCCGTTGTATCAGAAAATATGGATTTGTGGAGACTGTGCTACCAAAAGTCTGATTTCAGAACTTGGTTGTTGCATTCTACAATTTGGTATTGATGTTATTATTGATGAATCATCTCCCTAGTGGATGGTCAAGTTCTTATCACTTTAGTAAATGATGGATTAATGATTTTTTCAAACCAATTATGAATATTAAATGTCACAATACAAGGAATATCGGTTTGGAAATTTACTAAATTAAGTGTTGTTCCAAGATATGAAGGTACAGAGAATTCCATTACATCGACGTTAAATAAATTTGTACAGCTAAATACAATGCCTACCACAAGGAGGTTATCAATAATGTATTTATTTAGTAACATTTTATGGCACTTCCGCACAGTAGTGGCTATATGGTGCCAATGAAAGTTAAAGCTTGAAAATGTAAAAGTAAATTGTACAAGATAATCAAGTTTGGGAGTATTGAGTACATTGAAGTCATATATTTTCTTCGGTATCAAATTTGATGGTTTGGTAACAATTACATTTGTTTTTAAACATAATGCCTTATATCAGGAAGCAGACCATCTGCTTTTCACAGAGTAGTATTTAACAAATATACTCATATACTAGATCTAACTGCAAACTTCATATCTGAGTCTGTGCCATTTATTAGGAGTGATCAGTAGAACAAAGAAAATAGACTTTGATCTACTGTCACATTATGTTCCAGCAGACCAGGGACTATGATATTTGCAGTTGTACCTAACTTGTATACAAGTATATATGGTCTTCTTTGGGTCTTAAAATTTTTATTTATCACTCAATTTATGTCATTCAGTTTACACTCACTTTAATGATGACATTTCAGTGGCTTTGCACAAGTAAGCAGAGGAATTTTGGAAAACTTGAAGGGAAAATGCATACTTTAAAATTATTATCAATATATGTATCCTTATTTAATTCAAAGGTACTGGTTTTCAAAGTTTTGCTGCTGAGATAATCTTATGCATAAACACCCATATTTGCCTATGTGTCCTGGCTGCCAAGCAAGAGGTCACAAGTTCAAAACTCGTCTTGGAATACCAATTTTGTTAATGCTTATTTTGTATTTCTGTTTTCAAACCTTTTTAAAAGTTACTCGTCCCAATTTTTAATTTTTAAAAATGTCCTTTTTGTTGTATTTTTATCCTGATATTTTATCACTCCTGTCATAGGATGAGTTGTTACTAGTACAAGATATTGGCCAAAGTTCAGTTATCCCAGGACAAGACCATTTAGGTTCTATACAGGAAGTTTTGGAGGAATTGAATCACATCCTTTTCTCCTCTGCTGATATCACACTCTTCTGTTGATGTTATACTCTAATAAATCTCACTTGGTAGTGATGCACACATTTTTTTATCTAGTATATATTCCTGAGACTACATTTATATCTTTGTATCTGCTAAAATGTTTAGCTTGCATATGTTTATTAAAATTGATAACATTTTAAACAAAAGTACATGAATAAGGGATTCTCTATTTTTAATTTGCAAATTGGTCAACCTTTGCACATAATTTATACAAAATCAGGAGAAAAAGTATAGTTTTCCCAATACAAATCCTGTAATAGTCATCAACAGAGCAGAAAAACAAATTGAGGAATAGAGATGGTTTATTTTGTTTGAAATACATAGGTACTAATTAGTGCTATGTTTCTCTCAGAGTTTTGTATTTGTTTTATTAGTGTATGTAGGCCTATATGACCTGCAGTGTAATTTGCATTTTAAAAATCCTGTCAACAGATTGATAAAGGACAGAACATTCATGTCAGTTGACACAGCTAATTGTCTTGCTGTGTATCCTTAACATCATGTGATAGACTTTATTTATAGCAATCATAGGCTTTGTGATTCACATTCAGTGCAATTTATGGATAAAAGCTGTTCAGTTTTAACCCATATTAGGTCATTTACTCACAGTTGCAGTCCGAGTATACTAAAGTTGTGCTCACGATCTCTCACATGACAATGAGTTTGAGTTCAATAAAACTGACAGTACTAATATTGCAGTTACTGGAAGTGCTAGTTATTAATAACAAATGCAGCCCTGGCTTTGAGAAGATGGTGAACCTCCAGTGTCAGAAATATTGTGAAAGGTCCAGGTTCACGTACTTCTCTGAACAGCCCAAAATCTTGTAAAACAAAAGTTTTCATTGATAGGTTTTTCTTTGTCATAAAATGTTACAATAAATAATTAAAATTATTACCTATGACATCATAAGCACGTGTTGACAGAGGTAAAATTGTTGCTGAAATTCTTGGTTCTCCCTAGTAGACAAGTTTGAAAATCTGTATGCCCAGCAGATTTGTCCACTTGCCTAGTAAATTGCTGCAGTTGCCCCAAGCTTGCCTTTATGAAAATTTTTCAATACAAGGGTGTGGGTCTGGTTCCCATGATCAGATTAGTCTGGGTCAGATATGCCATAGTGTATCAGGGTAAAGTACATTACGTATCTTGGTATGATATAATCGTCAAAGGTTTTTTATTCCATAAACTTCATATTTAGCCCCAAAAATATCTTTATCAAACAAAGTGGAATCAGAAACACCTAGTGGTAAATCTTGAGTGTACTGAATCGTACCTAGGGCAGTGAATGATGCATTATCCCACTTCACAGTTGATGGGTAGTTGTTATATATTCATAATTCCAATGAGCTTCTAGATATCCTGGGCAATGTTAAATCCTTTACAGAACGAGTAATGATGCATATTGGGTGGAGCTTGTCTTATTAAGAGGATGTGTTATACACCTGGATAGCTTGCACTGCATAACATCTATAAATTTAGTATAGTGGTGTTGCGTATATGAAATTTAATTATATGTTTGTTTGTTTTAAATTTGTTTAAATTTTATTTTATTGCATTACATGTTACTGTAATGATAGTTTCGTCTGTGAAATTTGAATTTCTTTTACAAATTCATTTCAGTTCTGGCTGTTTTTCTTATTCTCACAGTAAACAAGTCTGATTGCAACATTGTATTTTTAGCTGACCTAGTTCTGAACTTGATTCAGAACTTGTAAACACAGAGTGAGAATCATTTGTTGTGATCAAGGTCATATGGGCTTGCGTAGTCAGCTCTGTTACGGACATGACAGTTATCTTGTGGTCTTACTGCGCCATTCGAATTAAGCGACCACGTAACCCCGTCACATGATCTAGATTTGCTTTAAAATCTGCGTTTTATAGTGATTTAATTCAGTCGTAATTTCACACCTTCAGCGCTCGGAGGTGTTTTCTGTTGTTGCCAATTTGAACTGAGTTTTTATTTAAAATAATTTATTTTCCCTGGAAAATTTACCGTGGTGTTCGATCAAATTTTTGGACAATGACATTATTTGGAACTTATTCGGAATTCTAAAGCCGGATTATTTATTCTTGGATTCAAAAAGGACCTGTTGACACATCAACACAAGAAGTTATAGAAGATGTCGTCGCCTTCCATCTTGGGACTTCATCGGGATTTGAACTTTGATTCATTTAGAACATTGTAGTGCTAGAACGTTTATTTTTAAATTCTAGGATTAATATTTGGATTAGATTCACAAACCATAAGTCCTTTTCATATTTTTACCTTGTTTTCTAGGGAAATATATTATTCTGTTAAATTTACAAAGCTTGTTGGCTTCATTCTTTTCTTTCTTACTTTGTATGAGCCTAGTCACGTAACAAAAATAATTGGGTTCTCGTCTTCGGGATATTTGAACTTTGGCTAAAATATTTCAGAAAATTGTTTGTTGAAATTCAAATTCCACTAGTTTCCAGAATATTTTAAATCCCAAGTACTATTTCACATTTTGTTTGAAATTTTTAGTGGAAGCGACAGGCTTTTTCACAATGTGATCAGAAGTGGAGAACGTTTTTCAGATCCTACTCAGGAACAGTTGGATAGTTTGAGGAAAGATGAATTGCTTGAACTTGCCAGAAAATACAATCTTTCTGAAGCAAGAGCTTCTTTAAAGAAGCAAGAAATAAAAAAAAAACATTTTGATCCAGTATTTGGTAGAGAAGAATGTTTTGGATAAAAGTGTTCAGTCAGTAACTCTGTATTAAACTCTGATATAAAAGAAAAGGAATTAAAAATGAAATACAAGAGGTAATTGGAGTTAAGAAAGCTCGAGCTTCAGAAAGAAGAAAGAGAGAAACAAATGCAGCTGGAAATGGAGAAAGAAAAAGAACAAATGCATTTACAGAAAGATAAAGAGGAAAAACAAATGCAGTTAAAACTGGAGAAATAAAAATAAGAAATGCATTTACAGAAAGAAGAGAAATAATTGCTGTTGCAATTTTTGAAAGAGGAGAGAGAGAGATAAGAAAGAGAGAAAGAAAAACAAATGTTATTTGAAAAAGAGGAGAGAGAGCAACAAATGCAGTTTTAATTGGAGAAAGAAGAGAGAAAGACAGGAAAGAGTGAAAGATAAACAAATGGAATTAAAAGAAAAAGAAAGA
The DNA here is from genome assembly GCA_016617855.1 of Megalonaias nervosa. NCBI lineage: Eukaryota > Metazoa > Mollusca > Bivalvia > Unionida > Unionidae > Megalonaias > Megalonaias nervosa. The sequence continues at coordinate 41,489 of JAECUM010006901.1, forward strand.
GAGAGACAGGAAAGGGAGAAAGATAAACAGTTACAATTTGAGAAGGAGGAGAGAGAGAGAGACAGATGCAATTGCAAAGAGAGAAGGATAAAAGGGAATTTCAAATTAGAATGAAAGAAATGCTTCACATACAAATTCAAGTTTTGACATTACAAAGAAGTTTACGATACTACCCCTTTTTAGCGAAAAAGAAGTAGACAAATATTTTCCTTATTTTGAAAACGTTGCTGAAAATTTGAAATGGCCAAGGGAGCATTGGATTCAATTATTATTACAGTGTTTACTTTGTGGCAAATTCCCAAAATCTCTTTGAACCCCTGCCAATACAGCAAAGTACTGACTATGATCTGGTTAAGGAAGGCATCTTAAAGGGTTATGAGTTAATCCCTGAGGCTTATTAGCAAAAATTCAGAAACTATTAAAATGAAGCTGGACAGACCTATGTTGAATTTGCAAGAGCAAAAAGAACAGTTATTTGATAAATGATGCTTAGCCAAGAAAGTTGAACAAGATTATGAA